>PVHP010000339.1:0-68536 GCA_004024765.1 Zapus hudsonius | reverse complement strand
TATTGATCCTTAAGTCAATTCAGAGCTAGTGAAACTAGAGGTTTTGTTTAGGTTTTCCCTTGAGGATGTAATCCAGATGGGTATCATAAGAAAATGGGCCTCTCCCTCTGTTCCCATCACGGGTTAAATTCTCTCATTGGAAGGGGTGGGCTGACAGCATTCTCGTCCCCTCTAGCCTCAAGGTGTCAGAAGACATTGAACGTGCACTAGAGGGGCTCAACAGATTTGCATTAGCAGAAAGAATACCCTATCCCAGATAAAGATGCTTCTGAAAAGGCTTAGGGAACATCAAAGAAGAGCCATGGGGACAGGCTAGGGTGGGGTGGTGGTAGAAATAACCTGAAGTACCCCTCCCCAGAGACTGAGGCCTGAATGACCCCACAGTGAACACCAATAACCCCACAGAGGAGAGCCCTCAGGGAGTTGGGGTGGGGGAGAAGGGATAGAAGACTATGACCTTTGTAAAAAAATAAAGACTTAGTTAAATAATTTTGAAACTAAAAAAATTTAAAATGAGCATAGCTTTAGGAAACTGGGAGGATTAAGATAGATAAATGTACATACAGTAGTTTTACAAGAAGAGAGGAGAGAAAGTCTTTAAAGAAAAAAAGTGTCAGAAAATTCCTCAGATTAACTGAAAAACAGCCAGGAAACTGAACTCCAAGTACGATAAATGCAGAGACCCACTTTTAAAGCAATTATGTAATCATGAAAACTATAATAAGTTGTATTTCTTTTTCTCTAAATTGATTTTAAAGACTATAATATGCATACAATGCATTGCTGTGATCCAATGAACAGAAATGTAGTATATGTTTAATATACTTGCCAAACAGCATAAGAGGTGGTTGGGGGGGGGGTTAAAGCTGCTGAAATGAAAAAGTGATGACTGATGATAAAGTAATTATAAAAATGTGTTTGTTTTGAAACATTAATAGAGATATCCAATCATAAAATTACACTTTGCAGGGGGAGGAATAATACCTTATGAAAGTAAAGTTTTTGTATATTATTACAGCTAAAATATAAGTTTATGTGTGTGGAAAATCTTTGAAAAACTACTAAGAACCACAAAAAATATTACATTAGAAAACTGTAAAGGAGGCTGAGGAACAAAAACAACAGGAGACCTAGAAAACAATGTACATGTAACTATCAAAAATGTTAATGAGCTAAATAATCCAACCCTAAGGAAAAAATTAGCAGATTGGATCAAAATGTGATCCAACTCTGTTTTCTATAGGAGGCACACTTTATATTCAAAACCACAAATAGACTGACCAGGACCCAACTAAACAGCTGGGTGTAGCCACACATATTTGTAACCCCAGTCCTGGGGAAGTAGAGATGGGGGAATTGTTGCCCCCTCCCCCCCCAAAAAAGCCCACCTCTGTGTTCAGACAGGATGAGCAATGGAGGAAGGAGGAAAGGCACGTGATGGCTGTGAGCACATCTGTAACATACATGCGCATACACCACACCCCATCACACACACACACACACACACACACACACACACACACACACACACACACACACGAAATAAGGTGGTTAGAAATAAGTTTAGCCAGAAGTATAGACTTTGTGTACTGAAAAGTGCAAAGCGTTACTGAAAATAATTAAAGAAGATCTAAATAAATGGGAAAATGCCCCATGTTCATGGATTGGAAGACAATACTGACATACATCCCAAACTGGTCTATTGCTTCAGCACAATTCCTATTCCATTCCCAACTGACTTTGCAGAATTTAACAAATGGGTCTATGGCCATATCACCCTGAAGACATCTGATCTTGGAAGTTAAACAAGTCCTGTAAGGACTGGGATGGGAGAAATTGTCAAATGGATGTTAATACTCATGGAATACCAAGGAACCCAGAATAACCAAAAGTATCCTGGAAAAGACTAACATATTACAGACTTTAAATAAAGCTGATCACTAAGAAGGGTCCCAAATGACTAGGCCTAAATTCAGAATAGGGCCTGGTGGTCATTTGCTGATTGGAGGCTGGCTCACTACTGTATTCTGCTCCTAGGAGAGCCAGGGACTAACTTTTATAGCCCTTACTCAGAAGTGTTCCAGTTTCAACTATTAACTTAATGCTACTCTCATTCTGCTATGTGAGCTGTGATCTGTAGTCAGTCCATGAGGATGAAGTGCTGCCTGCACACTGACTGGGCTGGGAACCCAGATGGGAACTTGTCCTGTGTATGCCACCCCCCTCCCCGTTTGTTCCTTCAGAACACACTTCCATTTTGTACCATAGGCTGTAACTCTCTGAGTTCTTTTCAATTAAAGACCCCTCTTATTCTGGAGTCCTAGTGGATTTCTTTTGGCAGTAATATACTTTCTGATTTCAAATTAGTACAAAATAATCGTAATCAATAAGCATGATACAAGCACAAAGACAGACACTTAGATCAATGTAATTAAATTGAGAGTCCAGGGCTGGAGAGATAGGTTAGTGGTTAAAGGCACTTGTATGCAATGCATAACAACCTGAGTTCAATTCCCTAGTACCTACCAGATGCAGAAAGTGGTACATGTGTCTGGAATTTGTTTGCAGTGGCCAGAGACCGTGACACATCCATTCATTCGCTCTCTTTTTCTCCCTTTCAATAAACAAATATTTTTAAAAATTAAATTGAGAGTCCAGAAATTTTCAGCAAAGTTAACTCCATTCAAGGAGAATGAACAATCTTTTCAAAAGTTGGTGCTGGAAACCTGAATAGTCACACATCCTAGGATCCACCCACAGTGATGCTTCCTCTAACCAGGAGGCTGGAGACAAGCTTTTAATAAACCTAAATCTATTTAGGGACATCATTCAAACTAGCACAGATACTAGGGTGGTTGGAATGTGAAATGGCCCCCATAGCTTCATGTGTTTGTAATTCAGGCTCATCCCCAATCCCCACACAGTAGAGTCTGTGAGTGGAAGCCCCACTGGGTATTCATAGCTTCATCACTCTTGCTGCTTCCTCCAGACTGATGTGACAAGATGTGACGCTCTGCTATCTGTTCCTGCCATGCTTTCCCCATGACAACGAAACTTCTTGAAACTCTAAACTGAAATAAACACTTGCCTCCATAAGCTGCTTCTGGTATTTTTTTTTTTTTTGCCCCAGCCACAAGAAGGTAACTGCTACAGACATCATTAAGAAAATGAAAAGAAAGCCCACAGAACCGGAGAAAATACTTGAAAACCATTTATCTGATAAGGGACCTGTATATAGGACTTTTTTTTTTTTTTTTTTAGTCTGGGAATTAACTTTAAGGAAAACTTTAGTTTTTACTTTTTGCTATAAGACAGGTCCTCACTAAGTTGCTCAGGCTGGCCTTGAACTCACTCTAGCCAAAGATGGTCTTGAGCTTGTACTGCTCCTATTTCAGCCTTCTAAGTAGTTGGGATTACCAGCCCTGCATAGGACATATTTTTAATAACTCTTATAGCTCATTGATTAACAGAATAATGGCCCTAATTAAATATGAGCATAGGATCTGAACAGACATTTTCCCAAAGAATATGTCAAAGAGTCAATAAGTCCATGAAAAAGATGCTTGACATCATTAATCGGGAGGGAAATGCAAATCAAAACCAGAATGAGAAGTCATTTGTATCCACTCTATTCAGATCATGACTAGTTTTAACAAGAAACTTCCACCAGTCTCTTTATAGTCTCTAGAATTATATGCTATACATTTCACTGGACACACTGTAAAACAATCAAGCCACTTTTGAAAATAGCCAATTTTTATTAAGCAGACTTACGTGCAACCTAGAAATTCTGCTCCTACATCTACCACCAAGTGAAATGGAAACATTCACTCAAACTTGCACGTGAGTCTATGGCCAAACCACCCTGACTGAACATGTCAGCTCTCGCCTGATCTCATAAGCTAAGCAGGGTCAGGCCTGGTTAGTGCTTGGATGGGAGGAACTGGTACGTGGTGTGCATAGTAACTTTATTCACAATAGCCAACAGCTGGAAGGAGCTCAGCTGTCTTTCAGTAGGTTAATGGATGAAAAGTGTGACACATCTCTATAGTGGAATACTGTGCAGCTCCAAAAAGCAATAAAATACTGGTATTTGAAATTTTTATAAGTGAAAATCGTCATGGTGAATCACGTATGACTCCGTTCCTATCAATGTTCAGATCAGAGGAATGTATAGAGATAAGCAAAAGGTTGCTAGGAGAGCAAAAAAGCCTATTTTATTTTGAGATGATGGGAATGTTGTAGAGTTGATATGAATACATGAAGAACTAAACTGTCATATTTATTTATTTATTTATTTAGGTTTTTCAAGGTAGGGTCTCACTCTAGCCCAGGCTTACCTGGAATTCACTCTGTAGTCTCAGGGTGGCATCGAACTCACAGCGATCCTCCTACCTCTGCCTTCAGTGCTGGGATTAAAGGCGTGTGCCACCACGCCCGGCTGTCATCTTTATTTTTAAGTATTTATTTAGTTTACTTTTGGAGACAGAATTTTGTTACGTGGCTGAGGCTGGATTTGAATTCATGATTCTATCGCCTCAGCCTTCCAAGTACTGGGATATCAAGCACATGTCACCACGAGCATCTGAGTTGAATGGATGAGTTATGTGGCATGTCAATAATATCTTGATGTGTTGTTAATAAATATCATATTTTGTAAGATACATTGGGATCTCAGTAACAAGCAATAAGTAATCCAGTTAAAATGGGTAAAGGATTGGAATAAATACTTCCTAAGGAAGATGTATAAAAAAATGACCAAGATTCTGCAGATGTTTGGCCTCACTAGGCAGGGAAATGCAAACCAGAGCCATGCTGTCTGGATGGCTATGACAGTGTTTGAGACAACTTTTAGCAGTGCTGATACTTGAATTCAGGGCCTTGTACATGCTGGATGAGTACATGCTCTACCATTGAGCAACATCTTCTGCCCAAGAAGATTGTTCAAAAAAACCAAAACCCTGTGTTTCTGATGATCTAGAGAAACTAGAACTTTTATACAGACAATGCTGGTGGATTAGTCAAAGAGTTAAACACAGAACTACCATATGCCTCAACACCTACACTCCTTGGAATATTCTCAAAAGAATCAAAACTTGCTATTCAAGCCAATGCTGCTATGAAGATCATGTGGAAACAACTCAAGGGTCTATCAGCAGACAAATGCACTTTGCCAACTGGATTGGGTTTTGTAAGAGAATATCCTTGTTCTTGGAAAAATACACAGAAATATTAAGAGGTCAAAGGTTATCCACAAAAACCTGAAGCTATCTTTAAAATGATTCAGGGTGCTGCCCCAGTGGTGGTCATCCTGGAGCCACTAAGGGGCTAGTTATTGCCCCACTATTGGCTCTTGCCTGTGAAGGGGTCATCAACAAACGGTGTCTTGTTCTCAAGAGTCGCTGACAGCTGGGCATCATCCCCAGAGAGGTTCCTACAGCCTGGTCTGGTCTGTCCACAAAAGAAGGCTCTCTCTCTCTCTCTCTCTCTCTCTCTCTCTCTCTCTCTCTCTCTCTCTCTCTCTCTCTCCTCTCTCTCTCTCACTTGCTCACTCACTCTCATTATTTTTTTAAATTAGACTCTCACTCTAGCCCAGGCTAATCTGGATCTCACTCTGCAGTCCCAGGCTGGCCTTCTACCTCCGCCTCCTGAGTGCTGGGATTAAAGGCGAGCAACATGTCACCACGCCTGGCCTAAAATACTCTTAAAAAGGAAAAGCATGCATAAGGAAGACCCTGGGTTGAATTGGGTTGGGGGGTCACCACAGAAGGCTTGGAGTAAGAAGCAGGGAGCTGGATTTCATTCGATAGGCAATAGAAGAAATCATGCCAGGCCGTTATTTATGTAAGGACTAATAGCCCCCATAATGAAGCCACTCAGGAATGGCATGTATTACTTCCCAGTCTTTTGTCCTATGAATGTTTTTCACAGGTCATATTATTTATTTATCATTTGGGTCAATCCAATAGCCACACAATCTTGTGTCATGCAAAAAGACTATAACTCACATAACCTCAGCTTCCCAAGCCCTCAGGAAGCCTAAGGCTTTCAGTTTCTTAGGAGGCTTCCCAGGTCAGAGGCCTTCTCCTTCCGCTGAAGGCTGGTGTGGCTAGAGCTGCAGCATTGCTGGGCCTGGGCCCACTTCCCAGCAGCCTGTTGTAGCTCCTGTCCTCCCGGCCAGCTGGGTAGAGGACCATGAGACCCTCAGGCCAAGGAGCTGCCCTTGGACCAGGACCTGCTGCTGACTTGTCACCCCAATGGTGAGAGAAGGAAGAGGGCCATCCTCCAGCCTGAGGGCTACAGGGAAGCAGCCATTGTGGAGCTCTAAGAGCCAGACACTGCCCGACCTTGGCTCATCTTTGCTCGGGTGCTTCTAACTTCCAGCTGGGTGGAGAGGTGGTGGAGCAGGCACCTGGCATGAGTGGAGTCAGTGTGAAACAACTGCAGTTCATTTACAAATGTTTTGTAAGCCAACTGAAAGGCTTAAAGAGTTATAAAAAGGCTGGAGAGATTGCTTAGTGGCCCAGGTTCCAGGCCTCAGCACCCACATCAAGGCAGATCACAAAGAGGTGCATGCTTCTGGAGTTTGTTTGCAGTGGCAGAAGACCCTGGAGTGCCATTCATTCTCTCTCCCTCACATCATTGCAAATGATAATAAATAAGGCAGGGTGTGGTGGCACATGCCTTTAATCCCAGTTCTTGGAAGGCAGAGGTAGGAGGATCCCTGTGAGTTTGAGGCCACCCTGAGACTATGCAGTGAATTCCAGGTTGGCCTGGGCTAGAGTGAGACCCTACCTAAAAATAAATAAATAAAATTTTAAAACAAGTTATAAAAAGGTTTTAAAATTTTTTATCTTTAAAATTTTTATTTGCTATTTTATATATGTACATAATATATTTTAATCATAATTCTTTCAATTACTCTCTTTTTATTATTAAATTTATTTAAGTAGGAACTTTTGTATGAATAAATCATGTGTTGGTACCACTGTTTCTCTCCTCCCTGCCCCCCTTCTACTGAGTGCCCTCCACAGGGAGGTTGCTGGTGTGCACCATCGGGGGCTGGGCTATGAATTGTGCGAGCAGGAGGTATCACCATGTCTGACTTTAAAACATACTACAAAACCATAGTAACTAAAACAGCATGGTACTGGCATAAAAACAGACAGACCAGTGGGATAGAATTGAAGACCCGGCCTCTAATGCAAGTAACTTCAGTTACTTGGTCTTTGACAAGGGTGCCAACAATGTATGCCTGGCTAAAGATAGCATCTTCAACAAATGGTGCCGGACAAATTGGATAAACACGTGTAAAAAAATGAAAATAGACCCACTCCTTTCACCATGCACTAAAATCAACTCCAAATGAATCAGAGACCTCAATATAAATCATGTAACCCTGAACACCCTGGAAGAAAAAATAGGAGGAACACTACATGAGATTGGAGTATGTTGGGCCCCAGTCTAACTGAGCAACCTTAAGCTAAGTTATAGAATATGGAATAAAGCTGGGCGAGGTGGCACACACCTTTAATCACAGCACTCGGGAGGCAGAGGTAGTAGCTGATAAGCCATGTTCCTGCTTGATAAGCTTTGATCCTGCTTGTTAAGTTTCACTTTACTGGTGATGTAACCAACTACCCTGCTGATTGGCTGTAAAACAATGCATCCTAAGGAAGCATACTTTGCTATGCTGTACTTTAATGATTGGCTCCCGCCAAAAGGTTTATTGCTTAAGAGAAATAGGCTGAACAATGCAGCCCCGGGTTATAAAAGGGCTTTGGGTGCTCAAATAAAATGAGATTTGCCTGACATTTCTCCCGTTTGTGTGTGTCTGTCCGACCATTCGCCTCACCTCTCCCCGATAGAGCCCTTTCTCCTGCTGGCCAGTGAGACTTGGGCTAACCGCAGGGGTCCAGGGGTCCATGAACCCCCAATAGGAGTAGGGAAAAGCTTCCTGAGCAAATCTCCAGCAGCCCAGAAAGTGCAACATTTACTTAACCAATGGGACCTGATCAGGCTCAAAAGCTTCTATACAGACAAAAGTATCATACTCAGAGCCAATAGACCCCCATCAACTGGGAGATGATTTTTGCCAGCTATAACTCAGACAGAGTCCTAATTTCCAGAACCTACAGAGAACTAAAAAAAAAAAATTAATAACAAAAACTCAAACTGCCCCCTCACAAAATGGAGCACTGAGAATTCACAGAGGAGGAAACACAAATGACCTTTTCTCACTCAAGAAAGTGCTCAACATCCTTAAGCATCAGGGAAATGCAAATCAAAACCACAATGAGATTCCACCTTACTTCAGTCAGAATGGCAATTATAACGAAAACCAACAACAATTGTTGCTGGTGAGGATTCAGGGAAAAAGGAACCCTCATTCACTGCTGGTGGGATTGTAAACTTTCAAACTCTATGGAAAGCAGTGTGGAGACTCCTGAGCAGAATGGACATAGAGCTACCAATGGACCCAGCTATCCCTCTACTAGGCATCTACCCACAAGATATCACATCTCAGCACAGAGACATTTGTGCAACTATGTATAGCAGCTCAATTCATAATAGCCAAGAATTGGAATCAACCCAAATGCCCATCCATGGAGGAATGGATAACAAAACTGTGGTATATTTACACGATGGAATTTTACTCAGCTTAAAGGAAAAATGACATATCGAAATTTAGAAAAAAATGGTCTGATTTGGAGCAGATCTTACTAAGCAAACTCTCAAAAGAATAGAGAGACAAACGCCACATATTCTCCCTCATATGCAGTTCCTAACCAGGTTAACTGTAAACTCTACACAAACCATTCGAGAGAAGTGATTGTCTGTAAAAATGGGGTAAGGAACTTGGGGGGAGGGATGACTTAAACATGAAACTAAACCAAAATTGGTTCAAAATCATAAAATCCTCATGTTCATAATGTAACCTATTGAGCAAATAGTGGGTGTCGTCTGGCAAGAGGGGCCATGAATAGAAGGGGAGAGAGTCTAAGCCTGTGAAAAATTGATCAGTCTGACAACTCCTGGTCCCAGTCACCGGCTCCTTCCCTCACTGAGATGTTGACCAAAGTGACCCATGAGGTCCCAAAAACAAGACAGGATTCTGTCAAAGCTCTTGAATGCCCACCCCAGGCCTGAGGTAGGATTCTGCTGCTGAAGAAACCACAAAAAGCCATCTATCAGCATTGAGAGACCCTGCGAGGTTTAGAATGGTAACCAGCCCCCAGATGGTAGTTAGTGCAGAGCTGGAAGGCACTGCATGAGCTTCCATGGGAAGCTGGTCAACGACAGTTGGAGTAATCAGAGACCACTGACATGAAACGCAGTCTGCCGCCATGAGTAGGCTGAACACACTTCCTACTTGCAAGAACAGCAAACCAAGCAAGACATGAACACTTGTGCAATGGAGGCACCAAAGCCTGGGGGAGACAATCAATAGCTGTTAATTCAGCCAAATAATCCACTCAGTGATGGGAGCCCTTAACTGGAATTGGGGACTCAGGGCGAAATGCATTGGGAACCAAACTCTTGGGCCCCCAAAGAGAGATGCACTATACGAGTGATTTACAAAGAGGCTACTAACAATACAATCTAGCCAATTCAGAAATGTGTACCTCAGTTAACCTATACTGATCTCACTCTCCGATGGAGATTCTGTTTGTATTTTTCAGAAGGCAGTGAGAGAGCTGTGGCTCATCCAACTCTACCAATGAACTGCAGGCCGATAGCTGACATCCTGGTAAGAGATGAGCCACCCCAGACCTACCATGGAGGATCCTTATGGAACCCTGCAGAGAGTGGTGGGATTAGCAAGCAACCCATAACCACAGCCAATCAGTCAACACAGGATAAGCCAGACAGACACCAATTATCTTAACACAACCTAAAACAGAAGTACAGAGGCTCCCTAAGACCTCCACAATAAAGCAGCCTTATTATTCATTCACCCACTGTGACTCAGGGAACTGAGTGGAAAAGGGGGCAGAAAGATTGTAAGAGCCATGGTGGGGAAGAATATCCAGAGACATTGCTTCCCTCAGTAACAACATACAAAGGGGGGTGGAACTGGGCTGACTCCTAGGCTATCCATAATCTCCTACCCCATGGACTGATCCAGACTGCCCACGGAGGAGGATATCCAGCTGATTGGGGACAGGGAAGAGGGAAAACGGGGAGCTGGGGACACCAGTGTATCTAATTATGAATAATAAAGAAAAATATATTTAAAAAATAGATAAATGAAATAAATAAAATTTTAAAACAAGTTATAAAAAGGTTTTAAATTTTTATCTTTAAATTTTTTATTTACTATTTTACATATGTACATAATGTATTTTGATCATAATTTTTTCAATTACTCTTTTTATTATTAAATTTATTTGTTAAGTAGGAACTTTGTATGAATAAATCATGTGTTGGTACCACTGTTTCCCTCCTCCCTGCCCCCCTTCTACTGAGTGCCCTCCACAGTGGGGTTGCTGGTGTGCACCATGGGGGCCTGTGCAAGCAGCAGTCAGTCATTGTTGGGGGGCATCAATGCATCTGCTCCCATCCACCTTGGCTCTTACAATCTTTCTGCCCCCTCTTCCCCTCTTCTGCAAGGCCTGGGCCTTGTTAGGTATGTTTTAAATCTACTATAGTGTTGAGCACTTAGCAGCTTCCAGATTTCTGTTTTGGTATGTTTTGAGTATCCTCGGTGTCTGTCTCTATCACCCTGATGCAGGTTGTCAGGCTCGCTGTGAGAGCAGCACTCTTGCGCATCTCACCAGTTTCTCTGTGGTTTCACCAGGACCCTAGCTGATGTTCAAGGGGTAGTTCATCTCCTGCCAGGGAGTCAGATATCATTTCTGTTTTGGTTGGTAGAATTAGGTTGTCCTTGGTTCTCACTGCCTTCTGAAAAATAACAGATTCTCCAATAGAGAGTGAGATCAGCGTAGGTTAAATGGGAAGAGCATTGTTTGGAGAGATTATGGTGGGTGCATCCCACAAGGTTAGTGGGAGCTTATCCTTGGAATCCCGATTCTTGGTCTCCATTAAAAAATAGTTTTATTTATTTCTTTGTAAGGGGACAAGAGAGAAGAGGAGAAGAGAGGAGAGGAGTGGAGAAGAGAGGAGAGAAGAAGAGAAGAGAGAAGAAGAGAGAAGAGAGGAGAGAAGAAGAGAGGGGAAGGAGGAGAGGGGAGGAGAGGAGTGGAAGAGAGGAGACCAGAGGAGAGGAGACCAGAGGAGAGGGGAGGAGAGAGAGGAGAGAAGAAGAGAAGAGAGAAGAAGAGAGGAGAGGGAGGAGAGGGGAGGAGAGGAGAGGTTATGGAAGGAAAAGAGAGAAGAGGAGAGGAGAAGGGAGGGGAGGGGAGGGGAGAAGAGAGACAGAGACAATTGGCATGCCAGGGCCTCTAGCCACTAGCGAATAAACTTCAGATGTATGTGCCACTTTGTGCATCTGGATTTATATGGGATCATTAGGCTTTTTAAGCAAGTCCCTTAACCACTGAACAATTTTCTAGCCCATTTTTTATTTTGATATGAAACTTCAAATGTATACAAAAGTTTTGAGAATGGAAGAAAAGAACACTGTGTCCGATCAGCCAGGTGCATTTTTTGATGTGTCAGCTTTACTCTTTGTTGGAGCTCTCCCCATCTCCTCCCCTCCCTTCTCCTTGTCCCCCCCGCCCTCCTCTGCCTTCCCCTGCCTTCTCCCCCCTTTCTCCTGTCCTCTGTTCTCTCTTTCTCTTTCATTCTCCTTTATCCCTAAATATTTCAATGTACTGTGTGTTTTCCTTAAGAACAAGGCCAGTCTCTCAGACAACCACAGTACCCACAGCAGGACACTGAATCCTAAGACAGCACTGTCATCTGAGATGTCAGTCTTATACAGAGTTTTCCAGCTATCTGGGCTTTGTCCTCTGAAGCTCTTGTCTGTTCTGGACCACTCGATGTGCTTGGTCACCTTAGTCACCCATCTACACAAGCGTGTCTGGTGGAGTTCATGGCCTTCACAGTTTGGAGTGTGCAGAACATCTTCTCCCAGGATGAGGCTGTGCCATGCTTTCTTGCCATCTGGGTTAGCTGATGTGACATGGGGCATCTTGATATATGTCTATCTGCCCATGGACTGATGATGCTCATGTTGGGGCTCCTTGACCATCAGCTACTCTTATCCTCACTGGCCTTAGTAAGGGATTGTTTTGAGAATAAGTGAATACTTTGTTCCTCATCTGACTTTTATCCCCTGTCTTAACCTTCATTGATGATTTTTGCCTGAATCCATTATGACTGTGGTGGCTGCCAAAGGATCTTTTGACTCTATCATTCACTTATTATTGGCAATTACTGGAAGGAAGAGCTGGCCCTATTATTTATTTACTTACATCAGAATAGACTCATAAAATTCTATTTTATTTGGTAAATTATAACCCATTAGTATCATCCTGTACTTTGATGTCCAGATAGTCTCCCTGGTGGCCAGGACTGTTCTTGTGGCCCCTTCACTTGTCCCCATGGTCTGGGTCACTTCGTTTTCTCCAGGCATAAGCCCTCCCTGCACTCAGCCTCTAGCACCTCTCTAAGGAGGGCTGTCCCTACGGTCTCCTGTCCACCTCCGAGTCCTCTAAAACTGTTTATCCTGAAATCCTTTCTTTTAAAAATATTTATTTATTTATTTATTTATTTGTAAGCATTGAGAGATACAAGAAAGACAGAGAGAATGTGTGTGCCAGGGCCTCTAGCAACTGCAAACAGACTCTAGATGTATGTACCACTTTGTACATCTGGCTTTATGTGGGTACTGGGGAATTGAAGTCAGGACATTAGGCTTTGTAGGCAAGTGCCTTAACTGCTGAACCTCCAGCTCCTGAAATATTTTCAAATGTATATAACCCTAGCAAGCCTGGCTCCTAATTAAGTGGGGAATGGTCCTCAGAGACCTTGTTCCCTGCATGCCCAGAGCTGGTGGAGTATCACCTATGTGTTTATTTTATATTTACCCTCATTAGCAAATGGATACTGGGTTTAGCATGGTGTTATGAAGTGTCTATTATTTCAAAGAAAGTTTTGACTAACTAGGAAGTCAGTGGTAGACCCTGTGAAGGTGGAATGGAAGAGAATAAAGTCGGGGAACAGGGATGGTGAACCAAATCAGAGGAGCTCCGCACTATGAGTTGCTGGACTTGAGTTTGAATATGAAGACACTGTGGTGTTCTTCCCTCAGCACCAAATGCCCAGCTCTTTGGAAAGTTGGCTTAGGCAGAGAGACTTAGCCTGCCCATATCAACACATAGGAGTCCAACACTTTCAACAGGTCTTTATATAGAACAGGTTCAGATCATTATTACTGCTGTTGTACAGATGGGTAAACTGAGGCATAGGTCACACAGTGAAGCAGGGACTCATCTGTAAGGGTGACCAGCGATGCTGTTTTGGAGCAAGGGGTGTTAGTCTTTTATATGGCTGATGTTCAAAGATCAGGTGTCTATGAGGGTTGTCTGTCCATCCCAAATGTGCATGAAGGAAACAGGGCTTGTTCATTCAGTTTGTCTTAAGGGAAATTGGTTGGTAGAAAAGGACTCTTTCTTTTTTTTATTTTTTTTTTAACATTTTGTTTATTTTTCTGCAAGGAGAGAGAGAGAGAGAGAGAGAGAGAGAGAGAGAGAGAGAGAGAGAGAGAGAGAGAGAGAGAGAATGGGCGCCCCAGGGCCCCTCAGCGCTGTGACGACTCCAGATGTATGGTCCCCCTTTGTGCATCTGGCTTTATGTGGGCACTGGGGAATTGAACTCTGGTTGTTAGGTTTTCTAGGCAAGCGCCTTAACGCTAAGCCATCTCTCCAGTCCGAAAAGGACTCGTTCTTGTCTCTTTCCATCTTACGTCTTAATTGACCTGGCTATGGATGTAGTGTGGATCTTTGATCCAGACATACAGCTGCCAGTCCCATAGGAGCTGCCTGCCTCCATGGTGGCCCACAGAGTGTGGAAAGGCAGGGTGCCTGTGACCTACCAGAAGTGCCTACTCTACATGGACATCAGCTGGGGTGGCTGCACACTTCACCCCTACCTGAAACCAGCTGCCACTTCAAGGGTGTGTGTGATTACCTGCTGGGATATAAGACCAATGGATCCAATCAAGTCAACTTGAACTTTCTATTCTTTCATTTCACAGCGAACTTCAAAATCCCCAGACCCCTCTTGAATCCCCAACAAACTCAGCTCTGTCAATCCTCAACTCCAGTAGAATAGAAGATGCTGTACAGTAGACAAGCATGCGGGTGGGTAGTTGTGGCTTCTAGTGAGGGGCCTGGGTGGATGGCGGATGTTTCACTTAACTGGGAGGAGGAGCAGCGGGGCTCTGTGGAAAGAAACAGTATTCACTGGGAAGCCTAGAGCACCAGGTGCCCTTCAGTGATGTTTTGAAAACCCTGAACGACCTTAAGGAAGCCAGATTCTCCACAATCCTTGTTTATCCTCTGGAATGTCACTGCTGGGTGTAGGGGTTGAGGGCTGGCCTGGGAGGGGCTGTTACTGATGTATGACCCTAGGGCCATACATGCTTGGTACAGAGGCATCCTTGGCATGTGAGACCTTTGCAGTCATTCTTCTCATAGGCTACCTCTAGGTTTTCAAGGCAGAAGGGAGAGTTTTGTATCCTTCCCGCCTTTCCCACTGCTCAGATTCAGAAGTTCTGGCATGGGCAGAGCCTAAGCTGTCTAGCAGGCTCATAGACAGCGGGTCTGGTCAGCTTGGAGAGTGGTTGCCAGTGGAGTTTACTAAACTTAGGGAAGCAGGTTATCCATGCATAGCTGAGGCAGAGTGGAGGGAAAGGCCCCTTTAATCCCCATCCTCCCCTCAATAACCCTCTAGGATCCAAGGTGAGATCTCAAGGTCTAATCACAGCAGAACAAAAACCTTGCCTTGGACTGGAAAGATGGCTCAGTGGTAAAGGTGCTTGCCTGCAATGATTGATAACCCGGGTTTAATTCCCCAGGACCTCTGTAAAGCCAGATGCACAAAGGGTGCATGCATCTGGAGTTTGTTGGCAGTGGCTGGAGGCCCTTGTTCATTCTGACTTTCTCTCTCTCTTCCATCCTCCCTGCAAATAAATAGAATATTTTAATAAAAAGAACCTTGCCTTGCCAGCCTGCTACTTTTGCCAGTCAGATGGTGGGCAGAGAAGGATGACTTCCTCATTCATCTTTGTGGATTTGTGCTACTGTTTACATTAATATGAAACAGACCTGAGAAAGAAAAGCTTTACACCAGCAAATCCTTTAGAATGTCATAAAAGAGAAATTTCTTATTTGAAATATTTAGAACAGGTGTGACTTAACCTTTCCATCTTTAGAGAACTAGTTGATGAGTGAACTATCTACCCAGCATCCATCTCCTCCCTCTCCATCCATCCAGCCATTCATTCATCTGCCCATTCATATTTACAGCAAGATATACAAAATTACTGGATTAAAAAAAACACCATTCTTAGAAGTCTTCACAATTTGACTTCTGTTGACAACAATTTGGGTAGAAAACACCAGAAGAAAATACATTATAGTCAACCTTAGTTTTTCTCTGGTTTGAGAGACCACATGTAGTTTTTATTTTTTAGTTCTTTCTGCATTTTATGCAGCAAAAATATATTATCCTTATTCAAGAAAAAATACAGTCAAAAGCTGCTGAAGAAGAAAGCAGACATGAAGAAGAAAGCAGACCTTTGATTTGTGCAGCCCAGAGCGCCGACCAGTGAGCTATGTGTCTGCCAGGAGAACCAGGCAGGAGTATTCCCAGGCCTCGCCTGTCAGGTCAGCTGCTAACAACAGCTAGGGTTCCTAGGCAAACTGTTGTAGTTAACTTCTTGTTGCTGCTCAGAAAAGAACCCAAACAAAAAGGCAGCTTGTGTGGGGCTGGAGAGATCACTCAGTGGTTAAGGTGCTTACCTGCAGAGCCTAAGGACCCGAGTTCAATTCCCCAGTACCCACATAAAGCCATATGTACAAAGTGGTGCATGCATCTGGAGTTCATTTGCAGTGGCTAGAGGCGCTGGGGCACCCATTCTCTCTCTGCCTGTTTCTCTCTCTGTTTGCAAATGAATAAATATATTTTTTAAAAAGCAGCTTGGGCTGGAGAGATGGCTCAGGGGGTTAAGGTGCTTGCCTCCAGTTCCTAAGGACTCGGCTTTGATTCCCCAGTGCCCATGTAAGCCGGATGCACCAAGTAACGCATGCATCTGGATAGAATTTGTTTGTAGTGGTTAGAGGCCCTGGTGCACCCATACTCTCTCTCTATCTCTCTCTGTGTCTGTATCTCTCTGCTTGCAAATAAGTAAATAAATAAAGTACTTTTAAAAATGAAAAATGTAGCTTGTGGAGGAAAGGGTTGATTTTGGTTTACAGACTTGAGGGGAAGCTCCATCATGGCAGGGAAAATGATGGCATGAGCAGAGGGTGGCCAACATCAGACGGACAACAGCAGGAGAGTGTGCCAAACACTGGCAAGTGGAAGCTGGCTGTAACCCCCATAAGCCCACCCCAACAACACAGCCCCAACAAGGTTCCAAAATTACCATCAGCTTGGGATCAAGCATTCAGAACACATTCCTTTGTGGGAGACACCTGGAGCAAACCATCACATCAACCTATGATGTCATGGGGTTTCTGGGCACAGAGTCAGCCAGGATTACAGTCAACAATACCTGAACTGTAAGGTTCCCACCCCCCCACCTCCCCCCCACCCCCAACCCCCCACCCCCGGCCCTGGGCTCCAGAGGTGTCTCTAAGTGACCTCCTTTTGGGTCCTTTCTCCAAAGTTTCATTATGGCCCACTAAGTATGATGATAATTAAACCAAAGATATATTGGGTGTGTTTATTTTGGAAATTGTAAGGAAATGAGGCATTAGTACAAAGTCAAAGACCACAAGACTGCAAACATACAGGGTCCCTAAGGGAGCTTGCCTTTATATTGAGAAGCTGTTTGGGATAACACACTGTCCTGGAGGTGGGGAGTTCTGCCTGAGGCTGGCCCAGGGCAGGGGTCCATTCTGGTAACAGTACTACACGCGGGGTTGCAGGCGTTGGGGTACACCATGGAGCAGATGCGTCAGCAGGGAGACTCCCAACATGTCTCATTAAAATATGCAAAAAGTTGATAGCTGAGAAGGATAGCAGGATGAGGGCCAGAGAGGGGTGGAGAGTCTCAGAAGAGCTGAGAATGAAGAGAGCAAGAACCTGCGCTTTGCAGGCCTCTCATGGGCGGCTCCTTAAGTAGAGAGATTAACACCCACTGGGTGGGAAGGCAGCTGAGGAGGGCTGTCCAGTCTGGGTGTGAACTGGGTGCAGGAAGGGGCTTTCACTCTGATTGTCTAGTGGACACGGATGGAGTGTTGGAAGAAGCCCGGTGAACTCTTGCTTTCCTCCCTCTAACACAAAGGGCACATCTGGTTCCCATCCATTTGTGCTCGAAGATCCTCTCCCAAGCCCGGACCCACTGCGGGTGGAGCCGAGGGCAGGCGCACCTGGGGAGGCTTTGTCTCAAAGGCTGGGCTCCTGCACATTTCCAGTGCCTACTCGAAGGAGAAGGGGAGCCCACCTCCCTGGGGGCAGTAATCAACTCCATTCTCTTGTGCATCATCCATCTACCCTCCATTCTGCAATCAGTAGGTGTTTGCATATGTTCTGAGCTCCACTGTGTGCCAGGCCCAGGAAGGTGCCCAGAACATCCCCGACAAAGCAGCCTGGGCTCCTGCCTTCGCCAAGAGACAAGGAGCCAGCTCCTCGCAGCGCAGTGCCACCTGCTGGTAGTTTGTGGCTCCAGACGCACCTGCTGGAGGCAATTCTGGGTGGGCTGAGTGCCTGACTTCAGGACAGCAGCGTCTGTCTGTCCCTCTTGGTTGGTTAATACTTCTTCCTCTCAGCCTCATCTGAGGACATGGGACTACACGAATACTGGGGGTGCAGAGACCCCTTTCTATCTCCCCAGCTTCCCAAGATAGGGTTGTCTAGGTTACTGCCTTCCTCCACTTTCGGTGTCCTTTTGAGGGGGAGTAGATAGTGCTACCTGCTATTTCAAACTGACAGTTTACAGAGTTTAGCACTGCCTAGTGACCCAGGATGTATTGTCTCTGAGGGAGCGTTAGGCAAGTGTGTAGGCAGAGCCCCACCTGAGCCCCATCTGCTGGTGACAGCCCCCTTAGACTGGAGGAAGGTGTTGAGGGGCTTGGAGGGGTCCTAAGACCTGCCATGGACTATAGTATGCTAGACTCCTTGCTAAGTGACCCTGTTTTGGGGAGAAGTGGCCCCGGCCTCTGACCCCCTGGCATTTGGCACTGAGAACATTTTTTTTCTTTAACCTCATGCCTGTCTCCACAGCTTTCTAGCCCTCTGCCAAGGCCTTGCTCTCTGGCTGCTGACTCCTGCTCCTTGTTAGCCTGCTGGTCCCAGTGTCCACCTGGACTGTTTTTCCCTGGTCCCTGGTCAGCAGTGGCACCTGACACCCTGCTTTTCCTGAGACCCTGCCTGGCCCCCATCTTCACCCCGAATATCTCTTTCAGCTCATTGCTGTCTCTATGAGGTCGAACTGCCATGACCAGTCCATTTCTTGAAGAACAAGGAGCTACAAGGGCTCAGGGTGGAAGGGAAGCCAAAGAGAACAATATTTGCCTGGGTATTGGTCACCCCAGGACTTTCCCACAGGTAGAAAGGGGGGGTGTTGATTCTCAAGAGTCTTAAGCTTGTTAATTCTTTGATCTCTACTAAATATTTATCTCAAGAAAATAACAATGGGTATACAAATGTTCCCATTAATTCACAAAATAACATGCAATTACGGCATATTTTGTCAGCTGTCTCCAGATGCTATATTATCTTCTTCCATAACAGTCTACCTCTGGGCATGTGCATATCCAGACACAACTGGTTTCTAGACACCCAACAGTGGGCTTGGATGCAGGCAGCTCCAGTGCCTAGAAAGCTCCTCTGCTTTCCCTTTCTAAGCCCCTGGGGACTGCAATGCAAAGCCACGGAGGGGACTCTTGGACCTTGTGGACATCACCACACCTCGGGGACAGTGGGGAAATCCATTAAAAGGTATTCTGGCATCCTCACTGGGCAGAGCAAAGCTGTGGGGCCCATGGCATTCACATGTACTGCATGAGGCCCATTGTACCCCACCTACCGATTATGAAGACCGCTCAAGGCTCTCTAATCACACGGGAAATATACATGCCATGGTAGGAAGCAAAAAAAGAGCCCAACAAAACCAGGAAGTGCTATGACCTCAACTTTCTTTAAAATGACACATGCAATCAGCTCATAAAATACTGACAAATTGTATGATAAAGTGGTAGTGATGGTTATATTTGAGTAGTAAGGTTATGAATAGGTTTAATTTTAATCTTATGTGCTTTTAAAAATCTCAATATTTAATTAATTGATTGTTTTATTTTAGAAAATTTTCCAGAAGAGTGTAGTGGAAGGAAAAGTCAACCAGGAACCCAGCACTTAATCCATTCAACCCTCACACCTGGAGCTGTGAAGGAACCACAAGGACTTTGGCCATGAGAGACCAGATCCATCTGCCCACCCCAGATGTCTTCAGACAGAAATCGGCGTTGCTGCGGGGTGAGGTGCTGCATGGGGCAGTGTGTGGGTGTGCTGGTCGTGTTATGATTCCCACATCATAGACACAAAACCAGCACACATGTAAGACAAAGCACATACTGACACTGGCCAGCAAAACTGCCTCCCGTGGACCTGTTCTCCAGGGCTTCTTCCCTTCTCTCCCCACGAGTTCTTGCTAAGAGAGTGAACACAGTGAGGAGAGGCCAGGGCAGGCGGGTGCTCTGAGACCCCAGAGGGAAAAGTCAGTGGTGTCCCTTGGACTCAGGCATTGCCAGGTGTAGGATGGGCTGGAGAGGTGCTAAGGAGAGGGGGACAGAAGGGAAGAAAGTGGGAGTATTTTTTCTCTGTCTTTCTCTCACACACACTCAATTTTATCTTTCTGTCTTCCAAACATACCTTTTATGAGAGAGACATGTGTGTGTGAGAAAGATGTCTGTGAAAGAAAGTTTGGAGGAAGAGAAAGGGAGAGGGAGGAGAGAAAGGGGAAGTATCTAAGAATCTGGGGATATTTTTCTACCTCCTTAACTACCTCTTTCTTTCCAGACAGGAATCCTTTCTCAATGGCAGTGGGAAAGTGAGGCTTGGAAAGGGAAGATGCACAGGAGCTGTGAAGGAGCCACAGGACTTTGGCCATGAGACGTCCACCCCAGGCTGCAGGATGAGTGTGTGGAGGGGCCAGTTGCGTGGTTTGTGGACAAGGCTGGGGGAGAGGTTGGGGAAGCCCTCATCTACTTATCCTTCATTGTAGGACTGGACAGGGTGTCTGTTCTGCAAGCCTTGTGTCCTTTCTGCCACCTCCAGGGTGCCTCGTTGTGACTATCCCAAAGATTTCAGCAGCATTTAGCAACAGACACAGGAAAGAAGAGAGGATTGATGGTGCCTCTATCACACTGGCTTATTTAAGCCCTGACACATTCCAGTGGTCAGGGAAGGACACAGCAGCATGCAGGGAACCACCTGCTTTGACCCAAGTTGAAGGCAACATGCTGTGTTCGCACCTCCATAGACCTTCTCTTATTATTCATGTACTTCACAGATCTTTTCTGCTTACCTACTAAGTGCAGGCCTGAGGATCCCAGACTGACCTGCTCTTCACAACATTTATAATCTAATTAAAGAGTTAATATTAGAAAGCACATAAAGAAGATTTTAAGTTCTATGAAAGAAAAGACCGCTTTTCTTTTGTACCCAGATAAGGCTGAGGAAGACAAGCATGGCTCACAGGAAACCTCAGCTAAAGGAAGAAGGAGGCCTAGGTCCTAGTATGGGAGGCTGGGAAATAAGGATGCTAGGGCACTGTCCCCAAGGGCACAAGCCAGGACCCACAGTCATGACTAAAGGACTGGCTCTGGTATGACATCCTCCCTGCACCCTGGCCTGCTAGGATCCTCAGGATCTATCAGAGCATCTCTGGGTGCCATGCAGCTCCAGGTATTCATGCTTAGCTCTTGAGGATCAGCAAGATGAATGCAGAGAAATGCTCCCTGTGGGCCTCACTGAGCCACCCCTCTCTTCAGGCCGGCCTGTCAGGCTGGAGGCTATGACAGGGCTAGGAGTGGAAATGCCTGACCTAGCCTGGCCCACACACTCATCCATCTCATTCAGTATTTCAGCTGGACTCCAAGTGTGCTCTGAGAAGCTGCTGTTGCTTGAGGCTGAGGCCCTGAGGGGTGGGGGTACACTGGGAGGTCCTATCATGACCTGTTCATTATATGTCATCAAGAGAGAAAATGTGAGGACCAAAGCAGTGGAGCATGGGCTGCGGGCAGCATCCTGGTGATTGGTCCTGACCAAAAATGGGAACAGGGTGGTCCACTGGTCAGGTGCGACAAAGGAGGTTCTGTAAATTGACATTTGCAAGAGTATCACAGGACTTACTTGCTCTGTGTGTGTGTGTGTGTGTGTGTGTGTGTGTGTGTGAGAGAGAGAGAGAGAGAGAGAGAGAGAGAGAGAGAGAGAGAGAGAGAGAGAGCATGATGGAGAGTAGAGAAAGACAGATACTGTTTTGTGTGGTGGGGTGGTGACTGGGTCAGACCCTGAAAGGCAAGCATTAAGCATTGCCGTAGAGGACTTTAAGGTGCCGGATTTGACCCCAAGTCTGCCTGAATCTACCCCTCCCCCTACCAGTGTTTACTCAGGTCTCTTAGAAATGGGGAGGCTTTACTGTGTTTACTAATCATTCATGTTGAAAACTTATTTCATTTGTTCAGTAGTCATTTCAATTAAATTCTGCACATTCAGTGAGCACTTAGCACATTCAATTGACTGTGCTTTTGTTTGGGGAAAACATGTCCTATTTAACAAGTGCAGTGAGGACTTGGGAGGCTCAGCACCAGCCTTTTACATCCCACAAGTCCATTCTTCAAGTCTTTTTTTAAAAAAACTTATTTATTAGAAGGGCAGGGGGAGAAGGAGGAGTAATGGGTGTGCCAAGGCCTCCTGCCACTGCAAATGAGCTCCAGAAACGTGTTTTTTTTTTTTTTTTGTTTGTGCATCAGGCTTACATGGGTACTGGGAATCAAACTCAGGTCATCAGGCTTTGCAAACAAGTGCCTTTAACCAACGAGCCATCTCCTCAGCCCCATTCTTTAAATCTTCGTATCCAAGAGCTGACCTTGAAAGTTATTGGTTTCTGGAAGTTTATTGGTGAAACAATTTAGATTCAAAGACTGATATCTGTCTGCTATCTTAGGCTGAATTGGATTTGAAATTTCCTTGGATTGATTTGGTTTTCTTACTAGTAATTTATTGCTATGTCTTAACTAACAATTGAGACTGACCAGCTAAATGTATGCAGAAAGATTTTGCTCCAAGTCAATGACTCCAGTTGATCAATGAGAACAGCCCTGGATGTTGGGATGCCCACATGGACCCCCATAGGTGAGTTCATAGAACATACCCCAGGTGGACACAGGCCTGACTCTGAAAGCCTCAGTGTGGCTAGATCCAGGAGGGAGGAGGCTGATGGCAGATGCTGAGCTCTGCCAAGACTTCTTGACTTCCCAGGGAGACTGGCTGGGGCTCTTCTCCACTGGAAGCTGTAAGAACACGTGTGAAGATGGGCTCCCTCCCATCAAGGGTGGCTGCTCTTCCAAACAGGGAGACTAGAAGCAGTGGAGAGAAGGCCTAGAGGGGTGCTTTCTGATGTAGCATCCCAAATCCTGGATCCCAAGGCCACCAGGAATTCGGGTCTTTGTCCCTGCTCCCAGAACAGTGTGCCAAGTAAGTCTTTGTTGAAATGGACTGAACTGAACTCTGAAACACCAGAGGCTGTAGACTTGACCTTCCGATCCTTACACTTGATTAAAAAGTCATTATCAGGGTGGAATTCTGATAAGAGTGCCATAGAGTTTGTGACAGGTACTATGCTCAAGGAAAGTAGTATGGACTAGTGAGGTCCAGGGCCACGTGGAGGTGCCCTTCCAGTCAGACAATTTGGCTTTCATTCCTAAAACATTTCTGTTGGCTACATACTTTAAAAAAACACAATTTTATTTATTTCTTTGGATGTGTGTGTGTGTCCAATGGTCTCTTAACATTGCAAATTAATGCCAGATGTTTGCTCCACCTTTTGTGTCTGACTTTATGTGGGTGCTGAGGAATGGAACCTGAGCCAGTAGGCTTTGCAGGCAAGCACCTTAACCACTGAACCATCTCTTCAACCCCCACATATAGTACTTTTATGCCAACCCAAAGGCTGATAGTTTGGATTTTCTAGCCAAATAAACATGTTACACAAAGCTTAGTATACTAGGCAATTAAGTGTGAAAAGTGGAACAATTTATGGAACCAGCATGGCAGGCTGGTGAAGGCTAGGATAAAGAGCCACAGGGGAGCTTTCCTAAGGGCGGTGGTGTTGCTCTGTCCCGTGGGGAGCTCATCCTGGAGAGAAATAAGACTCAGGAGCCATTGTAAGGGCCCAAAGGTTGTATCCCAACAGGGATCAGGAAAGCCTGGAGCAAGACAGTACTAATGACAATGTTAGTAGTAAGAGTCATAGCCAGGGTTCACTGAGTGCTGGCTCTGCCAGGCATTGGTGTTTAAGCGCTCTTTTCAAAACTTGGTTTTTCTTTATTTTTAATGGTCTCTATTTTTAGTTTTTTTACGCAGTAAAACTGAGCAGAAGTTACAAGAGTTCTCATATACCCCCACCCTACCTCATTCTCTTCCATAACATTCACACCATTGGAGTACACTTGCTTCCTCAATGGTACTTGTTATTATCTAGGGTCCAGAGGTTACAGTAGGGTTCACTCTTGGTGCTGGACAATCCATGAGTTTCTACAAGTGTCACACGGCATGTACACACCACAACAGGCTTATCCAGAATAGTTCCAACATCCTAAAAATGTTCTAGCATGATCTTTTGATCCTTTCAACAGCACTTGATGGCTGTCCCACTCACAGAATGTGCCACAAAGCTCATGGCCTGCTCAAGTTCATCCAGCTGCTGTGAACCAGGGATCCCCTGCATGGAGCTAGGCATGCCCAGAGTCTGCAGCCCAGGACCTGCTTTCCTTCCCTGTGATGGAGGGATGCAGCCAACTTCTAAACTCAGCAGCAAGGACAGGGCCAAAAGCTGATGTTGGGCTGTGTGATCTCTGGGCACCACATGACATCTATGTTGTCCTGTGTGTGGCCCTGGACAATAACAAGTAAAGTCATTGGAACTTGGCTTGCATTTGAGCAGCTGCTATTACTTTTATAGGACAGTAAATTTTCCCAATTATAGAGAATTTCCAATATAATAAAATGCAATACCTTCTTTATATTATATTCCTTTTCATAAGTTCCCTATTCATTTGGAATTCCAATTAGTTGGTATCTTAAAAGTCATATTCTATTATAGTGATCAAATCTAAGCTTTCCTGACAGTTTCCACAATGACAAACTGACACTAGCTCTGTCTGTCATAAAGAGCATGTCCTATTTACCCTACCTACCTTCAGAAGACAGTGGCATTGAAGCTCACTGGGAATGACTGAAAATCTATATCCAAATAATGCCACAAACCTCTCAAGACATGCAATTGAGAATTCAGTGTTTCCCCCTCTCTGTTAAATAAAGTATTTTATTTGCTTTGCCCCCACTGTTAAGGATTTAGATCATGTTTACTGGAATTGGCTTTACTAAGGAAAGTTTTAAGAGGGAGGTTGGGAAAATCTCTTCTGAGCACAACTGAGACATCAAGTTCAACTTACACACATGAATTTTTGGCTCAAAAGGTGTGCACAGGCTTGTCTCCAGATGTTTCCCCAATTCCCCTTATGCAGAGTAAATGGTGGTAACTCTGTGCATGATGTTGGAGATCTCAACCCAGGGTCTCAAGCCCCTACATTTCCTAGGGACTTAAGATTCTTTTCAAGAATCAATTTACAAGGACTCCCAATTTAACTGCAAACAATCGAGGGCTTGCATAGATGGATGTTCCCATTTCCAACATTTTATTGCTGCTGTCAGTGTTTTTGAGATGGCAGTTTTCTCTTCATAGAACCAACTTAAAATTGGAAAAATCAAACACACATTAAAGAAAGCGGACTTACTCTATTAATTGATAGAGAGATGTAATTCCCATGGCCAAAGTTGGGGTCATAGGCAGCCCACTCCCTTAAGGGGGAGCTGACTGTCTTTTGGAACTTTTAGCCTCAGGGATGTGTGCATTGAAGGAGCCGCCTCTGCATGCAACGCATCTACATACAAGTCTTGGGGCATGGATCACGTCTTCCTCCTTTATTATTATGAGTTTTTAAAATGTGAACAACCTTGAAAGTTGAACTCCCACTCTGTTCTGGGTTCTCTCTGCCCTGCTAGACTCAGGAGGTAAGGTGGATCGCCCAATTCAACAACCAGAAAATGATTTTTCCAGGGAATGCAGCTTCTGGGGCTGATGGGATTAAGTAGGGAGAGGAGAGTCTGGAAGCAACCCTGGTGGAGGTGGGGAGGGATCCCCCCTGCAATGGGAGAAGGTGCTGAAGGATGACCCTGTGTTTCAACTTTAAATAAGCCTTCTGTCCTGATGGAAGCCCCATCTAATGTCTCCTGCAGCTTTGATTTTGGAACACGTCACATTCCTCATTAAAGCAATCACTGTTAAACATAAAGCAACACAGGATTTATTTCTTCATTAAACTGATGATCCGTATATGAAGCCAATTAACATTATGAGTCTGGTGAACATCAAGTGTAGAGAGGTTAGAGAAAATTAAAAGCAGTCACCTTGGTCTTTAGATAAAGAAAGTACACTTTTAGGTTGTAAATTATCAGAGTGTCCAAGCGGGACAGATCGGCAAATTTGGTTAATTGGAAAATACATTTTACTGCACAAGAATTAAGGAAAAATAGCCCGTTTCCTTGCTAACACTCCTTTTTAAGGGGAGGGACACCATAACGAAAATCTATTATTTACTTCCTCCAGGGCACGAGTATTGGAGACAATCGAGGGAAAGGGGGTTCACGTCATCAAAGTTTGCAGTAGCTTTTCCTTTCTGCGTTTGTTTGGTTGGTTATTTATTCGCTGTTTTGCCTACAAGAACCCGCCCAGCCTAGTGGCTCTGGGAGAGGGGCATCGGGCGAAGCAAGGCCAAGGGTCCCGAGCTGGCTTGGAGTCCCGCGCGAGGTGGGTGTTTTGCCAGAGTTCGGCTGGTTGTCTAGCCAGGCAGGAGGCCAGGCTGCGTCGAAGGACGCTGGAGGAGCCAGGGCCAGGAGGCTAGGGGGCCGGGAAATGTTTCCTGGCTGTAGCCCCCAAGTAGGAGCCAAGAGTAAGACAGCGGAATCGGAAGGAATCGGAGTTCGGTTTCTGCTGCAAACGCTGAGCGCGCATCCAAAATAACTTTCCAGTTTTGGTCCAGGAGAGGATGGGGTGGGGGTGGGGGCCGGTCCCCAAACGCCTGGCCTGGAATCCAGCTGGGCGGGTCCTGCAGCCGCGGAGCGCGGGACCCCTTGGGATGCCCAGGGACAGGTTTCTCTTTCAGTCTAAACCCGGGGTTGGGGTTCCGAAAGCGAGTGTCGCTGTCCGGGGTTCTGACTGGTCGGGATGCTCTGGGAGTGCAATTTGCGTACCCCGGGACGAGCCTGCTTAGACCCTGGGACCTATCTGGGCCTTCTAAGGAATCCCCGTCGTCGCTTGATGTCAGGGGTGGGAGCTGACTGAGGCTCGGATCTCCTGGGTTTGTGGGGTCGTCTACTGGTAGGATGCTCGGCGCAGATATCCAGGTGCGCCCGGAGCCGCGCCGGCCGGGCCGGCCGCGAGTCGGTGCTCCGCTTGCCGCCCGGCGCACAGGCAAGCACAGCCGGGCAGCAGGGAATCCGAGGGGACTCTCAGCCGACTCCAGAGCTTAGAGGGCCCCGGCTCCGGAGAAGGGCAGCCGATTGCAGGCTTCCGCTGAAGGGCACCGGGAGAGAGAGCGCCCGCGAGCCAGCCTCGGCTGAAGTGGGAGAGCCGCCGCGCTGTCCTGCGGGCCTCCTGCTTTGGCCGCGCGCGGCCGGCCAGCGGGCGCTCTCCTCCCCGGCCCGCCGCAGGGCCCCGCGGACTCGGTGGCCCTGGAACGGGGCTGGCGCCGTGGACGCTCTGGGCTCCGAACAGAGCCGGAGTTTCCAGCGCTTTTGCTCGTGGCGGGGTCGATCCGGGCTGAGTCCGGCAAGATCCCTTGCAGTGACCCAGGCCCCGACTGCCTCGGCCAGCACGGAGGGGTCTTCTTCCCGGCTGTTTTCCAGGGGTGTCCGCGGACAGGCCAGGGCGCCAGCGCTCAGTCCTCTAGCTCCACGCTACTCGCTTAGGCCTGGTGTCCACGAGTGGACCCGACAGGCCTTTTGTTTCCAAAACGCTGTATCTTTAAGACCGAAGCTGAATCCCCGGGCCGGCCCGTCAAGGACCGGACCCATCGCTTCGCCAAAGCTCCTAAACATAATATTAGAATGTTTATAAAATATTTAATTTATGCAGTCTGTCCAAGAAGCCATCGTCCTAAAATAAAATCGGCAGTCTAGACGGAACACAGACACCAGAACTTAGCAACAGTTGTTTGACTTGCATCTTCTGATGTATCTTGAGTGGGTTATAATACCAACTTTATTTTCAGTGGTGCATAAATTAATTACACGCATTTAATAACCAAAATATCATTATATTCCCCCTTTAATATCATAAAGGCTTTCCGCCAGGGAAGCACTTAATAGTGCAGGGGGCCGTAACGGGCTATTATCCTGGTGTAATGCTATTACAGAACCAATTATGCGCCATTAGACTTGCTTTTTTTTTTTTTTTTGCAGTTTATGTGATTTGATCCAATCCCGCGCCCCTGACTTGAAAATTTCAGCCCGGTACTTCAGAGTTTAATTTTCACCCAGGCAGAGAGAAGGGCGGTCTGTCTCCGCTGAGTGTCTGCCTCCGATGCATTTTAAAAGTGATTGCGAAGGGGTCCCAGCGCATATCATTTGCAAGAAGAAGCGACCATAAATTCAGGGACCCCTTGCTGAGAACAAAATCAAACTTTCCTTTCGTACGATCGCTTGGAAAGGGAAGCCGTGTGCAAAGAGTACCCCCCAAACCCATCCGGTGGCGACAATTAGCAGCGCTCTGTCAATTTGCAATCCGGGAGTCGCCAGGCCTCTGACAAGGGCGAACCCAAACCCAATCTCTCTCAGAGAAAAGAAGGTTTGAGTCTTAGGGGACCCGGGTGGGGTTGGGCCGAGTGTTTGGGACATAACCTCCTTTTGGGGGGTGATGTTGGTGGCGGTCGTTTCTATTTCCTTTTAAAAGAAATGGGGGAAAAGATTGCTGATGTTTGCTGAGAAATGACGGATTTTTTTTCTTCACACCACGTGGGCCATTTGTAAGGCCCAATAGACCTATCCAAGTTACTCGCTGTAGACAGCGCTGGAAATAATCAGATTAAGGCCAATTATGCGTGAGATTATAAAGGCGAGTGCTGAGCGGCGGCGCGCGCTGTAGACAGACAGCAAGACATCTGGCCACTTCCCCAGTCACTTCTCTGGTCCTGCGGGCGCCAGCAGCGCCGAGCCCCGCCCGCCGCCAGCCAAGCCCCGCGTGCGGACCACAGGCGGTCACGCTCCGGCCTTTTCGCCCACCGCCCGCCGAGGTAGGCAGGGTTCCCGACCCGTTCCCCGGAGCTGGGCCTTGGGGCTCCACGGCTTTCCTGGCCAGAGCTACGGCGCGCACAGATGGTCTTGCGCCCTCGCCGGACCCGGCTGCGGGGCGGACGGCGGGATCCCGAGAGCCCGGACAGGACCGTGCGGGGGCCCGGGGAAGGGTGCGCGGGTCCAGGAGGAGAACCCACCCGAAGGGCCGCGCGCAGGCTCCGGGCTAGCGAGCAGAGTGGGTCGAGGACTTTGGGAAGGGCTGTTTAGGACCCGGGGGCGCACGCTGGGGACTCAGGCTTCTCTGTTTACTTTGCGACAGGCCCCGGCTCCGAAGCCCTTCAGCCACCCGCCCCGGTCCAGCCGTCCAGGCCGAGCCGACCGTCGGCGATGTTTTATTTCCACTGTCCGCCACAGCTAGAGGGTGAGTAAGCGCCTTGTTCTCCCGCACCACGACCCCCCTGGGCAGGCTGGCGGGACGGAGCCAGCCAGAGAGAGAGGGAGAGAGAGAGGCCGAGACCTAGACTTGGTGGCAGCGTGGCTGACGGGTGTTGAGGTGTCCCGTCTCTCGAGGGGGCAGCCGCCTGGCGGGGAATAGGGGAGCCCTTAGCCCCCTCCCACACCCAGCTCCATCCCTCCGCCCCGCGCCACCTGCCTCCCACCTCCTTCCCCGCCTGGGTCGGGCCGCCCCGGGCTAGCGAGTCTGGAGACGGCACGCGGGCGGGTCCTCCCAGCACAGATGCCGGAGTCACGCCTCTAATCGGAGCTCCTCCGCCCAGGGGGCCGCATCAATCTTTCACAGTGTTTAGCTAACATCCCGGAAAGCCAAAGGGAGTTGGCCCGCTGCGCCCAGGGCCCCACCAGAAGCCAGGGACTGTTCTGGGGCTCCTTTCACCAGGCAAGACTGCTCCGGGCCTGCACTTCTGGGCAACTTAATGGTCACCTCCTGACTCAGGGCTGTGCTTAGAGCCAGGCGCCCTAGCTGGTATCCTGCCCACCACCTACCACCCCCCCCCCCCCCAGTGTCTTGACATAGCTGTTCCTCAGTGACTCAAGAAGTTTCCCATCTCAAATTCCAAATGCTCCCCACCCACCAGGTCCAGGATTTTGAAGATCTCCACATCCCAGAAAATTTCCTTCAGGTTCCCTGAATCTCTGAATTGGGTCTTTGCTCTGTTAACTGGAGCTTACATCTCTGGGTGTCCCTAGCCAGGGCCTAAGGACCCAAAGTGTGCTTTCCCTGGGGGTAGTATCCTTCAGGTGGACATGCAGCCCCACACTCTGACTTTACCAGACGTCATGGGATATTAGGACTTTGTAAACCTTGGAGCAGCACCAGGACTGGCCTTTGGTAACCTACTCCTTTGATTTATTCTTTCCCTGGGACAGTTTTGGAGGCCAAGAAACAAGAGAGGTGTGGGGCAGGACAGACCTCAGAGAATGCTTGTCCATGTTGCTACCAGATTACCCAGAGCAGTTTCTGGCGGGATTGTGGGGACATTTGTTTTCCTTTTTCCTTGAAAGCTCTTGGAGAGTCCAGCAGGGTTTTCTAGAGGAGTCTTGAATCCTGCTGGCTCTGTCTACATTCCTAAAAAGGGAAGGCCACGCGCCTGCTTTCACTACCATCACTCCAAAACCCATGTAGGACAGGTTTTATGGAAGGCCTGACACTCACTGTCTCAGGACAGTAAGACACAGATGCTGCCTCTGCATGCTGCCAGCTCTGGGATCTGGATGATTGACAGATGCCAGCTCTGGCTCTTGGTGGAGGTTTGGACATTTAGGAAGTAGTGGACATTATGGGTGGCCTAAGGAGAAAGCAGAAGGGACTTCCTGGCCCCAGCTCTCTGTAATGTGCCTATCTCGCATTTGCTGTCCACAACCTAGGCATACCCCACCTTGACCCTGACTCTTGATTGATAGGATATGAAGAACAGGCGAGGGGGCTTCAGAAACCTCCCATTCCTTTGTAGATGTGTTTCTGTGCCATTTTTCAGAAAGGGGAGTTTCTGTTTAGGTTAGTATTGTTAGTGTGAAGATCAACTGTGACCTAAGAAGCTGAGAAGAGACTTAGAATATGACATTTTCTTATAGCCTGTCAGTTTTCTAATTAAAAAATAACTTATCTAGAGAGGTATACAGGAGAAAGCAAAGCAGGACTCATAGTCTTACTTCTCAAGTTTTTTTGGGGTTGTTATTTTATGAACAAGCAGTACATGGGTCTAGAAGTCCGTTAGAACAGGAAACTTGACTTTGACAAGTGCAGTTCTCCACATCTCTGTCTAAAGGCACCTGCGGCTATGGGTTTCCTATGATTCCTTCAAGAAGACTCACATTTCTCTTCATCTCCATCTTTTTCTCTATGCTTATTATGCTGTTGTTACATTGAGATTTTACTGTCACATTATCAGTACTTGGTTTCTTCATTAATGTGTATCAGAGATTTGTCCATGTCCATGCATGTGGGTTTACTATTTCTTTTAGATAGCTGTGTAGTATTCCATAATTTATTTTTATAAAATGTCTACGAATGGGTGTTTTGTCTGTTTCTTGGTTTTTTTAATTACAATGTTTCCAGGAACATTCTTCTTTCTCTATTTTAGCATACTTTATAAGTATATTCATAGATTAAAAACCTTTAAGTGCACTTAAATTTTGATGGTTACTGTTAAATTGCCTTCTAATAAGGCTGCACCAATTGATATGCATATAAATGATAGATGAGAATGTGCAATTTATTACTACTTATCTGCACTGAGTATCATTATGCACCTTTTTTTGCCAACAGAGTGAAAATATTTCATTGTTCTGTTGTATTCTGTTTAAGTAGCTGTGAAGTTTAGCATTTGCATAACATCACCAACCATTCTATTTATTTTTAAGAAGTCTGTTCTCATCTTTTCTTTTTTTTCTATTAGGTTTCAATCTTTTTCCTTATTAATTTGATGAAGTTACCTTTTTAGGATTCATTTTGACATTCAGCATTTTTGTTAAAGATAACACACAAACACACACTCACACACACACACACACAATTGTGAACCAATATAGGACAATGAGGTGTTAAGTCTGAAGACTGGGGCAGGTCGTGATTGGAGATCCCAAAGACCACATTCCACTCTGACCAGTCACATTCTTCAAAGTTTGACTTTTGACAAAGTGTTGGAAATAAGACTGCATTGAGACTTTGGGCTGGAGACAAATATTTCTAACTAGTGTTTTGAGGAAGAATGGAATTTGAACAGGAAGATGGAAAGAGAAAGTTTTAGCAGAAGGGGGCAGTATTTTGACAAGAGATGGGGCCCTGTGGGGTAAAATACCCAGAGGGGCTCCTGGTAGGAGACAGAATTTGTAAAAGCCCAAAGAACTTGGCTTCCTAGGGCTGGGGTCCTCCTGAGTGCTGTTCTCTGGACACTGTGGCCTGAGAGCTGATGTTGAACCTTGCAGCCATTCTGACAACAACGCTCATGGCAGGTAAAGTGTTCACTGGTTAATGGGAACATGCTCATTTGTTTTCTTAAGAAGCCATTGTGGACTATCAAGTAAATAGTGCACATTTGGAAAATGATCCAAATGCACGTTTGGGGCCAGACTCTGTTCTGGCTTTATCAGGAGCGCCACAGGCTGCTAGCTAGGACGATGTCTTTCTTTCCTAGGGAAGTGGGAACAGTGACTGTTGTCCAGGCCTAGCCAGCTAGTGGGGTGCCCTTTGAGAGTGGCCTTGTCAAGTCTGCTTTGCATTCAGGACAGTCATGATTGGTGCAGACCTTTTGTTATTTCATGCCCATCGAACAGACCCACTAAGGCAACGAAGAGCTGTGACCAACGGGAATTAAATTCATTTATAAACTTCTTATCTCCTTGAGTTCTGCACTTCTAGGAGGAAAGTGGTGTGAAGATCTTTTTTTTATTCTTCTTCCCTAACCTCCCTTGCTTTTAACCCTTGCTAGTTTTAGAATTAGGGGAGGTAAATTAACAGGCGAGCCCTGGGAGACCTGCAGCCCTCTTTTCTGGGGCTCCAGATAAGAGGTTAAGGGTTCAGGGGACAGAGGAGGGCCAGGAGCCAGAGCACAGAAGAGAATCTCATAAGGAGCTGGCTTGAGTGTCTTGGGGATTAAAGTCTCCATTGCTCCATGCAACAAGGACAACTGCTTATATAGTCAAAGGTTTCTCCAGAGAGACAGAACAAGAGACAATGGAGTGGAGATGAGGGGTCTGCTTAAGAGAAGCAGAGAGAAACATTGGACAGACAGACTTAGTGTGGAGTGTGGTTCTGTGTCCTGTGCCAGGGCACTGCCGTGATGGGGATGGGTCTGAGGACGTTGTCCCTCTGCTCACACTGACACAGTTCACTCCCAGTAGGCACTGCACCCTTTGGCAACCACTCTACAGGGGATTTCGATGATGGGTTTCTTCGCAGAAAACAGCGTCGGAACCGGACGACCTTTACTCTTCAGCAGGTAACAACTTCCTGCTTCCTCTAAAGTGAGAGATGCCCACTGATTGTAGTAACTAGATCTTTCATATTTTTAAAAAATTTATTTATTTATTATTATTATTTTCAGGTAGGGTCTCACTCTAGTCCAGGATGACCTGGCATTCACTTTGTAGTTCCAAGCTGGCCTTAAAGTCACTGAGATCCTCCTGCCTCTGCCTGGTATTAAAGGCATGCACCACCATGGGCCTTTTCTGGTTTCTTGATTTCTGGGTCAGTACAGGGAGAGGGCAGATGGCCTTATGATGCCAAGTGAAGAGGCAGCTCTGAGCTTTTCCCTTTGCCTTACCTTCCCATGTCATGTGGATGCAGGCCAGGCATTCTTATCCCCCAAACAGATAGTGGGAAAACTGGGGCCCCCCGAGGCTGACTCACCATAGAGAGGTTGACCATGAGTGGAAAGTTTACAACTGGAACTGTGCCATCACATTTCCTGGAGCCCAGTGTCCCCACGATCAGCTCCTGTCCTACTCCTGAGCAAACTGGAACCATTGGGAAGATGACCCTCAGACCGAGTAGGGTTTCTGTGGTGCTGACCTCCTTCTCTACCCTTATGGGGAAGCTCCGTGAATTACTCTGCTTATGAGGCCACTTTTACATTTTTTTTATTTCTACAACAAAATTTAAATGTGAATGCATAGAAACATTTGAACCTTTCTTACTTCTGTTTCTTGGGGAGGGGCACTGAGGTTGTTCATAGGTCATCTGGGATTCAGTTGTCATTCTACAGGATCCTTTCAAGCAGTTCTCCATCTCCTTCCTGGATTTGATCTATGAAACTGCTTCCTCACCACTCCCAGAAGCTCTGAAGTACCCTTGTTTCCCCTCACCGAGCCACAGCCTCTCACCAGCAAATATTTTTTTCTGTTTACTAGTTGGAAGCTCTCGAGGCCGTCTTTGCCCAAACACACTACCCAGATGTCTTCACCAGAGAAGAGCTAGCCATGAAAATAAACCTCACAGAAGCCAGAGTGCAGGTAAACCTTCTTTTTAATTATTTAACTCTCTAATATTAAAACTGGCAAACTTTTTTTTTGACATCATGACTGCAGAGTGCACATTTGGCCAAAGAAAGCAAATGAAGACTATCTGTCATTTTCATGATGCACTTTAATAACATCAACATAATGTGGAATATTAGATTAGGTTGATTAATCGGTCATTCATAATTAACTAGTGATAATGTTCTACACTAATTTGTCCTCGTCTCTAAGGTACTAAATTACATCAATGCACATCCATTTCCTTGCTTTGGAAAAAAAAAAAAGCTGAGATGCTATTCTCCAAGCCGATCTGACCGCTCTGGGGTGAGGCCGGTCAATTGCAGAGAATGGCATTTTCAGATGGGAAGCGGGGCAGGATCTGCTGCTTTCCAGAAATTGCATCATGTCCAACTTTCCCCTTGCACATGGACTCTTTCAGCAAAGTGGACCTGAAGAACACGTGCAATTTAAAAATCTTTAAGTGGCAGAAGCCAACGAGTTGAGCAGAGACAGGCACTGCCTGCATGGCTGTCCCTAAGCAGGAGTTCTTTCTCAAATCTGTTCAGTGATTATGTTTAAGTGCACAGACCCGCAGAGCCCAGCAGATGTGCTCGGGCGCGGGAGGAGCAGATACGCAGTGCCGCCTCTCCGGGCGAGCTATTCTTTGAGTGCAATTATATATTCATTTTATTTATGGGGTTTCCTCCATGCTGTTTCTGTTCTTTTTTATGTAGGGGCTTGGGGTTAAGACTATGCAAAGATCTAATTGTAGGAAATATAATAGTTTGCTTTCGGTTCCCCTGGGTCATGTTAGTATCTCTTAAAAACCAATGGCTGAAGAGAGATAATGGAATTCTGAGCAGTGAATTGGGGGTTGTAAACAAATTATTTCCCCTATAATCAGATTATGTGATCCTGATTATTAAATCTGAACATGAATCATTGGTCATATGCGGACAAATTAAACTGATTATTATTTGGAAATGAAAATCTTCTTTGGCCCGGATCCGTCTATAGTTTCTTTTTTTAATGCCAGCTTGCCAATAGCTGCCTAAAGACTGAACTGCAAATTGAGATAAATGACACAATTACCGAGCATTCAGAAGTGGAAGATCATAACTTCTCCCTGAAAGGTGCAAGGGTAAGATAGGGGTGGTGACAATTAAAGCCTAGAATTGTTGTCCAGGCTCTTGTCGGCTATTATGCAGACAGACAATGGCTGTGGTGCGTTTGTTTAGGCAGCTTCCGTGTGAGGACACAAGCTCCGTGGCGGGAAGGGAGATGTGTTTACATTTCTACCCCTTGCTCATTCAAATATGATTAATGTTCTATAGAGCAGGGTCTTAATCGAAGCTGATGTTGTCAAACAATAACTAAATAGGGAAATAAACGACTCCATCATGCTCTTTCCTCAGAAGCAGGCGAACTGTCAGTGCAAAGTCATTAAAATATGATAATGAAAAATAGCTCAATTAAATGTTGTTATAGCTGTGACCTTCATTCAATTAAGACACAAGAAAGTGTCTGCATTTTGCTTTGCATTTAACTGCCCTAAATTTAGAATATAGATAAAATCATTATTCAATGGTTGCTGATATGTGCAATTAAAAGCCAACTTGATTAAAAAAGAGAGAGAGAGGAACCTAGTTAAAGGAGAGTGAAAATGAAGAGCTAGGGTGGCCTGGTGGAGTCTCACAGACCTAGGCTTTCTCTGGGGCCAGTATGCTATGGCCAGGGGAAGTGGGAGGATGCCTCTGGGAATTGGAGGAAGGCCTAGCCAAGACTGGTTTTAGTCAGGAATTATCTCTCAGGAGGAAGGGAGATGAGAGGAGAGAAGAAAAGATGAGAGCAGAGCAGAGAGGAGAGGAGAGGAGAGGAAGGTTTGCTGACGTTTGGGAGCATGTTGAGTAGTGATAGCCAGGCATCTACCAGGCAAGCACAGTCTTGGTTTCCAAGACTTCAAAAAAATATAACACCAGATTCTATGACGATTCCAAGGTCAAGGTCAGGCACAAGTCTCCCCTTGACCTGAGGATGCTAGAGATGAGGACATTAGTCAGTGCTCACCAAGTCACCAACTGCCACTTGCTAGAACAGTGCCCAAAGTATACCAGTCTTTCTGACAATGTTGGGGCGGGGTGACATTGCCCTCTTGCCTCCAAAATTATGCATCATGGTTCCATCCTGAGCCAAGCCACTGGGCTTCATATGTGGGGCTGTCATTATCACCTGGTTGACTTTGGGCGTGTAAATTAACCACCCGTCTACAGTGGGACTGCATATCTCTTAGAGTTGCCTGGATTCTAAGCCACACTTGTTCACTAAGGTTCAGAATTCTAAGCCATGGCTAACTCTGGAGTCTGGGCATGAACGTGTGATATGTATATAGATGATTCAGCATGGAGCACAGACATGAGCCTGCTGGAAGATGGAGTGTCTTTTTGGTGAGAGGCCCTGTGGCAGTGTTTTAGAAGCCGCTTTGATGATGAAACCTTTCACATTAAATGAATGTATTCACAGGGAAATCGGCACTGAGAAAATCAGCAAGGCATGCTTTCTCCTCCAACAGACAATCTACTGCATACTCCTTATTCTGTACCTTTCATTGAAACATGCTTATAATACATGGCTAAGCTGGTCCAGTTTTCTGTGGGCCTGAAGCTCTGGCCAGCGATGGGTGCTAGCCTTGGCCTCCTGGCATTCATGATGGGTTCCTGGCTTGCTTCTCCCGTCTGACTTTCTGACTTTCCCATGGGACTCAGGTTTGGTTCCAGAACCGAAGAGCCAAATGGAGGAAAACAGAGAGAGGGGCTTCTGATCAGGAGCCAGGGGCCAAGGAACCCATGGCAGAAGCCACACCACCACCAGTAAGGAACATCAATTCTCCAACCCCAGGGGACCAGGCCCGAAGCAAGAAGGAGGTGCTAGAGGCTCAGCAGAGGTAAGGCCAGCAGGACCCAGGCCTGGGGGCATCTCAGGAATCTCTGTAGACACTGGCAGGAACTCAATGGAATGTTCTGTCTCTGCAGCCTAGGGCGAACAGTGGGCCCTGCAGGACCTTTCTTCCCCTCCTGCTTGCCAGGGACACTCCTGAACACAGCCACATATGCCCAGGCCTTGTCACATGTGGCCTCTCTGAAAGGTGAGTTTCATGAACCTGGCAGGTGTAGTGGGTAGGGAAGGTGGAGACTGTCTGTCTGGGAAACCTCTGCTTCTATGAGTCACAGTCCAGGTCACCACTACCATTCTACATTTGCTGTCTTGTTTGATTTCTAGCAGTATGAGAATGTAATTAAATGATGTTTTTAAGTATTATCCCACACACAGAGTACTTTTCCTCGAGGCAGGTGCTTCAAAAGTGGCTGCTTTGTGGCTTCTTCCCTCCCCCAGGTCAAAGTTTAAGGTGCTAACCTGCAGCTCATGGGGAGGCCTGAGGACCTGTCCACCTGTGCAGCTTGTTTACTGGCTGTCCCCGGGGGGGGGGGGGGGGGGGGGAATGCTGGTGCCAGGAGTTTGAACTATTAGGATTTTAGTAGCTAGTGTTATAGGAAGGGTGAAAATCACTGGGCTGTTTCATCCCAGAGTTTCTTCGGATGTTAGGGTCCGTCCAGGTTCTATCAATTCCAGGCCACAAACACATTATCCAGTGATCCCTCAGACAGCAGGGCTGGACAAACAGGGGTGAGCTTCTGAGTGTACCTTGGGGAAGTGCATGTGAGTTCTTCCCAGGAGGCTTGTCTGTCACAAGAAGTCTGGGAAGTGGAGATGTAGGCTTTTCCCTGATAATAGGCAATGGGAGAGGTCGCAGAAGGAGTCCTCTGGTTGTTCTGTGCCAGGATCTGGGTATCTTTGGCCTCCAAGGGGTTCTTCAATAGCAGGTGGGTCAGAAGCTCTCTCTCTTCACACACAAACCACAGAATGTAGCAATTTTCATTACAAATGTGGAAGCAGAAGGAGGAGGGTGTGGTGGTCTCTTCTGGGAGTTCACTGGAGGGGACATTAGGTTTGGGACCAGCATGTGCCAAGTATACCAGGGACTTCTGAGTGGCCAGGCAGCTGGGTCAGTCCTCTTGCTTGGTTGGCTGACATTCCCTTCAGCCCCTATGAAGCTCAGACATATTCATAGGATACACTAGGTTGCTGTGTACTACAGCTTCAACATCGCTAATTCAAAATTCCAATCCAAAATGCTCCAAAATCTGAGACTTAAAAAGTTTTCTGTTAATATATTTGCAAGGAGACAAGAGAGAGAGAAAGAGAGAGAGAGAGAGAGAGAGAAAGAGAAAGAGAAAGAGACTAAGGCCTCTGCAGATGAACTCCAGAACTCCAGATGAATGTGCCACTTTGTGCATCTGGATTTACATAGACACTGGGGAATCAAATTCAGGTTGTTAGGTTTTATAGGCAAGAGCCTTAACCGCTGAACCATCTCTCCAGCCCCAAATTTGAAGAAGAATCCAAAACCATAAGCATTTTTAACCTCAGGCCTTTCAGATAAGGGATATGTAACCTGTACTGAGGTAGAGGTTGCCAATTCAGAGGTCCCTGGCATAATCCAAGGGGCTGGTCCTGACAAAGGAACAATCCATATCTGTCTATCCATTGTTGACTTTGTGAGAGCAGCCCAGTAGAGTAGCCACTTCTGATAAACATGTCCACTTATCCCACTCCAGCCCTCTGAGTAAGTAGGAAGTGATTTGCATGGCCCTTCTCTAGCAGCTCTTGGGGTATCTCTGACAAGAGATGGGGAGACCTTGAAGTGGACACCTGTAGTAGCTGAGAAGGCATAAGTGCCAAGCTTCATGGCAGATGGAGTGAAAGAGGCCAAGGTCAGCCAGTGAGCTGTAGTTGGAGCTTCGGCTTGTGCCTCCACCCATATCGTAAGGGAGTCCTTGAGGGAATTTTGTCCTAGGGCAGAAGCCAGGGCTGGTAGAGGGGCTGCTACGGAACTGGGCCAGCTGGCCACACACACCTGTACCCCTCTTCTCTTCTCCCTTCTTCCCCTTCTCTGAGTCCATCTGGCTGGACTGTATACCCACAGAGGCCACCCTATACCTGCTGTGTTGGAAATCCATTTTCCTTTGGTGCTACTTTGTTGTGGGCTTCAGAATGCACATTTCCCCACTATCAGAGCAGTGGTGAAAGAAATGATGAAGGCCTCTGACTTGGGCTGGGCCAAGGTGGGGTGGACGAGTGGAGGACTAGGAGGCTTTGCCTAGCCCGCCAACGAGAAGTGCTCTGGGCTGCAGACAGTGGGGAAAGCAAGTGAGCTCACTCTCAGGTCTCCTTTAAAAGGGCACCGAGCCACCAGGAGGGCTCTGTGCTTGGCTCTAATTTCTCCCAGAGGCCCTACCTCAGCTTTGGGACTAAGATGTCAACATACAGATTTGGGAGAATATAATGACTCAGTCCATAATAATTTCCATCTTTAAAATGTTGTCTCTAAGTCTTTGGGTTAAATTGGCACATCCATGGCCAGACTTGGTGGCCTGCCATTTTGTGGTCCCCACTAGGTATGGGGGGCTTTTCTTTCCTTCCTCCTATCTCTGTCATCTGAAGTCTTCTCTGGTGGCCTTGTTTTTCTCTCCTTAGACTTCTCTATGGCAAAGTCTCTTCCTGGTGCTTGTCTCTATTCCCTGGGGCTCTCTGAGACTTGGCTTCCCACCTTTGGCAAGCCATGCCATGTGGGAAAGGGAGAAAAATTAGCAATTATTGGAAACCAACTCTGTTCTGTTCTGCTAGACAGTCTCTTGGCTTAGTCCTATTCAGTATTCATGGTGAGATAACATATAGCATCATGCAAAGAGAGGGCTTGTAGTCAAACAGCTAATAGACGCTATGTGGGATGGCACACCTATATTCTCAAAGCCCCTGGCACTCCTCACAGGGGTGACTCTTCTAGAAGAGACATGTTTTGAACTGGCAATCTCTGGGGCTGCATCTGAGTCAGGGGATCAGCCAGGCCTCTTTCAGTGTGGATGGGCTGTGCAGCCTCTGAGGTGTGTTTGGGGAACTTTGCCCAAAATGGGGTGAGAGGCATGCACCTAAGTTGGCTTCTGAGCACCCCTAGATTTAACACTCAGTTTTTTTGTAGGACATGTGTTAAGTGCTTTGGGGCCAGGAACAACTTTCTGACTCTCTTAGATCCTTTCCCCTTTCTCCAGGTTTTTTCAAATTGAGAAAATGAAGTGAATAGCCATCGTGGGAGAGGTGTGAGTCTGCTCTGTGACCCAGCCTCCTTCATTTTCCATGAACCCTTGCTGGCAACCCACCCAGGAGAAATGAATGCAAGCTAGTCTAAGCTGACAAACTCTAGGCCTATGCTCACTCCCAAGCCCGGTAGTCTTCCTGGGATTGTTAAGCCCTGGCTTGGAGACAGCAAATGTCCTAGGTAGGCCACTAAATTCTGCCACAGACCTAAATGCCACTCGGGGGTCGGCTCCCCTGTGACTGAAATCCAAGCTAAGGCTGCTTATGCTGCAACAGCATGGGGCAGATGCCAGGCTCCCAACACTGTGGGACAAGTTCTGTCCTTCCAGTGAGTCCAAAAAGAAGCCCAGCTAGTTGTGTCTAGGCTGACTTCCCAAAGAGCATCTGTACCCAACCTTCAAGGACAAAGTTGGGTATTCTGGTCTTTGATTTTAAACACTATCATAATGAAGTTATGGTGAAGTCACTGGGTTTTGAACACTGAGAGAGACCCCAAGCATGTGGAATCACTTGGGGGCTTGATCGAGTTTGCAGAGTTCTTTCATGTAGTGGTCCTTGAAGTTTTGTGGTTCTTTAAGTTTGTTTTATGAGAGGTCACATGCTTAGAAATTCAGAAATGCTCTTGGAATGCAGATGCTCCTTGGAATAGTACAGAGATTGGGCTCCAGGTTGTCCATAGATACCAAAATTCACAGATGTTCAAGGCCTTTCAATAATATGGTGTGGTTTTTGTGTACCCCCTGGTATTCTTAATCACCTCTGGTGACTTACAATACCTAGTACAATTTAAAGGTATGTTGTTATGCTGTATTACTTAAGGGACAATGAATGACAAAAAAAAGTCTGTGCTTGTTCAGGACATGCAATTTATGTAGAATGTGCAATTTTCTTTTTTTTTTTCCTCTGAGGTAAGGTCTCCCTGAAGCTCAGGTTGACCTGGAATTCACTATGTAGTCTCAAGGTAGCCTAGAACTCATGGCTTCCTCCTATATCTGTCTCCCTAGTGCTGGGATTAAAGGCTTGCACCATGCCCAGCACACAATTTTCTTTTAACCTGCCCCTGAGTGAATCTGCAGGTGCAGAACTCATGGGTCTAGAGTGTTGGCTCTGCTGGTTGTCAGCTCTGAGTAAGAGGCTGAATGAAGAAAAGGGAAGCAGACGTGGTCAAGGGCGTAGCTGTGGAGGGACATGCTCTGGCACTTTCCAGCACTGGACTCCCAAAGCACAGCCCAGGGCATGGCCACTCTAAGCCTCTCCTCCAGCATGAGTGGGGGCCAGGCTGGTCCCTGGCCCCTTGGTGTCTATGGCCCAGAACATTACTATGAATGTTCCCTCTCATGGAACATTCCATGGAACATCATCTAGATTCTGCTTTGTGTGTTCATGTCATGGAGGGGAGGGGTGGTCCAGAAAACATCAGAGGAGTGGGCTTCCCAGCCACTGAGCAGTCAGTAGCAGGAAACTGCATGGTTTCTGTAGGAAATCAGAGAGACATGTTTAGGACAAGGCCAGGGGCTCAGCTAGCCAGCCAGGGATGCCAAACATCTAGGAGTGGCCACTATCTGGAAAATCATCCTGGCGAGTGTCATGACAAGTGTCATGGCAAGCGCTGAGGCTAGTCTTGGTGGCTCTGTCTCAGGCCTGGAGCATAAGAGGAGAAACCACCCCACACATCAGCCTTGGTCCTCCGTGTTGTGGATCCGTTCTCTGGCCAGTCAGGCTTCTGGGTTGCATGGTTGGGGATGTTTATGCAAGAGGCTGGATGTTGGGACCTGAATGTCAGCATGTGCACTGGACGGGTATATCTGCGCAGGTCAGCTGAGGATCCAGTTAATGGGGAACAGGGTACAGATGGAGGGTGGGTGGTGGCAACTCTTGATGGGTAGGAAGTCAGGATTCCTCTGCCTTGGCAGTCACAGAGGCGAGCAGGGGGGAAGGTGTGATGGACTAGCTTCCAGGCTACTTGGCAGACCCCTCTGTGAGTGAGGCAGCTGGCTCCCCAAGCCAGGAAACTGGCCACCAAGGACAGAGCCAGATAACAGAAATCCAGGCACAGTCCTCCTTAAGCAGTAAGCTGAAGCACACGTGCTGAGGTGGCCTGCCTGCTGGAGCCCAGTTTTCCCTTCCGCTATCTGTGTAAGTCTTGATTCAATGACTGACAGTCAGTGTCTCTGCTTGTTCATATGTCAGATGGGTGTCTTGATCCTGATAGGGCAGAAAGAGGAGACAATACAGAGGATAGCTGAGGATCCTGACTGGCACAGCGAGGTCCTCAGTGAGTACTAACCATCACTATTACTGGAAATCTGTCTCACCTTTCAAGGGCCTGCAGGAAAGTCTGCTTCTCCCAGACTGTTCCCATTTCTTAGAGCTCTACTACTCTTGAGACCCCCCTCCCCCCCAATTTTTCGTAGTGTTGAGGGGGTGTCCTGATCTTTGCTGAATCTTCTGGGACCTTCGTGGTGATGAACCTTGCCTGTGGCCGGATGTGCTGGCTAGGAGTGCAGTCATGTGGCTTGTCATTGAGTGCTTCTGCAAACTGTCAGCTAAGTAGGCAGCAGGACCCTTCCTGGGAAGGGAGGATGTCCAGAGAAGCAGCACCAAGAATTTTCCTATGCTCTTTTAATGGCCAGCCTTGCGGTGACAATTCATTAATGCAGAGGAGGTTATTAATGGCCAGGGAGGCACTTGGGTCTGTTCTGGGGAAGTGATGGCCACAGATCGGACAGGCACTGCTGAAGGCTAGAAATCCATGGGCAGCAGAGAAGGTACTATCCCTGGTTCCCTTAGCCCACTGCCTTTAACCTGGGGTTTGCAGAGCAGGGAGGGAAGAGTCATAGCTGCCTGGCAAGAGCTTTCATACTGGTACATTCATGCTGTGGGACTCACGGCAGTCCTAGACTTATGGCCCAGGCTGGGCAGCCTGCCCCAGAACAAAGCCTGCCAGCTGACCTTCCTTAAGGAGGACAGCAGCCCTCTGGCAAGGCTGCATGATGGGCACCTTTAGTCCCTGGGGTGGAGGCAGCAGCAGAGCAACACAGTGAGGTCTGACCACTTCTTTCTTCTCCCCAGCCTCTCCAGGAGAGGTGGGCTGGGCCTAGCTGATGCAACTGAGGTAGAGCTGGAAGGAATCAGGGGACAATCCCTACAGCTACAGGAGGAATCCTAGATGCACTTGCCTGGCTCAGGCCTGGGGACTGAAGGAGGTGCTGGAGATGGCGCCTTTTATCTGCACTCACGCACAGTGGCCATTCGACAGATGCTAGCCATTGTGGTAGTTGTCCTGGCCCTGCATTGCATGTGTGAGGGTAAGGCAGGGTGGTGGGCAGTGCTGGGAGAGGGCCCTGCCTCCTTCAGTTTTCATGCCTGGCCACGGGGCGCAGCTTCCAAGATGGAAAGGGTTCTGTTGACCATTTGGCATTCGCTTACCATGAGGGCCCAACTTAGAGTAAAAAGGGGTCTCTTCCTCCTGTGAGCCATCTAAAAGCTTTCCCTCCATTCTTCTGACATTACTTTTTCCTTTGTGTTATGTATTAAAAAAAAGACAAATTTTAAAAGTAAAATTTAAAGCCCAAAGTGGTGGTGCATGCCTGTAACCCTAGCACTTGGAAGACAAGGGCAAGAGAATTTCAAGTTCAAGGGCAGCCTGGGCTACATAGCAAGATCTTGCCTCAAAGGACAAACAAAAACACATTTAAAAGTAATACTTTGTTGTGAAAAGAATATTTATTAAAAAATTCATAAAGCATGTAGCTAGGGTTCCATGAGTGATTTGTTACCACCTTGCTTTTCCCCCAGAAGCTCTGACTCCCCTCAGCTCTGTTGCTCTCAAGTCACATTGTTTCTCCACCCTTCCCCCCACAATACTGCTGAGTTTTAGGGTAAGATAGCTCTTTCCCACTGAAGTAGACATTCTGGAACACTCTAGCCTTGTTCTTTTGAATTTCCTATGTACCCACATATCACATAAGGACATTTTGGTCAAAGACCATTTGCCTATTGTCTCATAAGATAATCTCACATAGCCAGGCATGGTGGTGCTTGCTGGAGAGGCAGAGGTAGGAGGATTGTCATGAGTTCCAGGTCAACCTTGGCTACAGTGAAACCCTACCTTGAGAAGCCAAAAAAAAAAAAAAACCACAACAACAAAAGACTTTATTTATAATATGCTATTATAGTATGGTTTGTATAATTGTGCCATGATGGAAATGCCTAACCACATGTTTCTCAGAACATCCTTCATCATTAAGCGACACATGCCTGTATACATGGAATCATACAGCACATATTTTGGGTGGGGATCTGGTTTCTTTGGCTTAGCATTATGCTTGTGAAATTTATCCATATAGATTCTTTATGATAGCCCATATACTTGACAAGGTCATCTGTAAATATAGCTTGTCTCTTCTTTCATAATTTTAAACTTTTTTTTGGCTTTGCTGGTTAGAATTCCTGGAATAGTCACTTATATTATTTATTTATTATTTTATTTTATTTTTGGATGGGGCCTTTCTGTGCTTCCCAGACTGGCCTTGAACCTGGGCTCCAGCCAGCCTCTGCCTCTTGAGTACTCTAGTGATAAGAATGGGTACCCTTGTCTTACTCTGTTTTTTAAATCAAGCTTTATTGAGATATAATAAATATATTACTATCACACCTCAGTGTTGTCAGCATATCCATCACATCTAAAAGCTATCGTCTCAAGCAGTTTTAGAACATTTTCATCACCCATGCCCACTGGTAGTCACGTCCTATGTCTCTCAAGTTCCTCACCTGTGGGAAATCCAAGTTGTCTCTCTGCCTCCTTTGATGGTGGGCATATTGCTATTGCTGTCGTGGACTTTCCAGATGAATGCAATTATGCACTGGACCATCTTCTGCTCTGTGCATGTGACCTGTCCTCATCCTGTTCTTGATCTCAGAAAATCTCTCAGATTTTTTTTATTTATTGAAATTTTGGTGGTGGTAGAGGATTAAACCCAGGCTTTGCACATGATAACCAAATGTTCTACCACTGATGGTATCCTTTGCTCTTAGCTTTGAGAAAGAGCTTCACTGTGTGGCTCAGGCTGGCCTCAGGTACATAATCCTTCTGCCTCAGCCTCCCTAATGCGTGTGATTATAGGCTTTTATTTTTTAAGATGCATTTTATCAAGCGGTGCTACTTTCTTCTTTCTGGTTTTATTATTTTAAAAATTGTTAACATGAGTGCATACTGAATTTTATCTAACATATTTTCTGTAGCTGCTAAAATTCTCACATGATTTTTCTTTCTTAACATATTAATATCATGAATTATATTGATCAAAATTTAAAATGTTAAATTAACTGGACATTCCTGAAGTGGAATCAAATTAGATATAACATATCCTTTTTATAGATTGCTAGATTTATTTTGCTGATATTTTCTTTAGTTTTTTTCATTTATGATCATGAAGAGATTAGTTAATGATTTTCTTTTCTTATAATCTTTGATCCAGATTTCTAAAATCAAGAGAGGGAGCGAAGAGAATTTGGGCATGTCAGGGCCTCCTACTACTGCAAACAAACTCCAGACACTTGTGCATGTGGCTTTACATGGGTACAGAGGAATTGAACCTGGGTTAGGCTTTGTAGGCAAGTGCCTCAATTGCTAAACCATCTCTCCAGCCCCTGTCAACTTTTTTCACTGTGACAAAATACTATGAAATATTCATTTTAAAAGGAAGAAAGGTTTATTTTGGCTCACAGTTTCTGAAATTTCAATTCACGGCTGTTTGGTTTCATTGCTTTGGGGTTTTGGCCACAAGGTATGTCATGGCAAGAGAATGTGGAGGAAGAAGACAGGTGAGAAGCACAGAGAGAGGGAGAGGAGAGGCAAGGTCCCAATGTTCCCTTCAGATATATCCCCAGTGACCTAACTTCCTTTCACTAGATCCCACCTCCTATCATCTTCCAATGTGCCACGAACTGGGTACCAGCCTTCAGCACTTCAACACTTCAAAACTCTTTGGAGACATTCAAACTACAAACTAGAGAGGCAGCACATCTGAAACTCATGATTTGTAAGGAATTTCCTTGATGAACATCTCTCCAGGTTAGCATGAGGGAAACCAAGGCTCAGAGAAGTAGGAGAACTGCTTAAGGTCACAGAGTACATCTGTCAGAGGCAGGAAAATATCAGCAATACAGGTGTCCCTCTCTTTGTATTGATTCTGTTCTGTTGACAGGTACCTGCTGTCGTCCTTTGACTTGAAAACCTGCAGATCATTTTCTGGAAGCCATTTCCTAAGGGTGCTGATGGGTTTGCCCTTCCTGCTAATCAATGGGATCCTGGAGTGCAGGGAGCTGAAAGGAAGTCTTCCAGCCAGTGCCAGAGGCAGCAAGAGGAGGGAGAAACAGCCCACCATGTCCCTGCATCTGCTCTGGCTATGCCAAGGGTGTTTGGATCAAAGGGACCCTAGTAATATTTTTTTCACCCTGAAAAGGAAACCAAGCAGAAATAGAATAGAACATTAGCCCCGAGACAGCTTCAAAGCTCTGTGGTGGGAGCAGAAGTGGCATCTGACCACGAGTATTTACAAAGTGAGAAGGGGAAGATTGAGAAGTGAGTTTACATACGCTAGATGGAGTAAAGGCAGGTGTGGGATTCAGGGTGAGTATCACTAAGGAACCTGATAATGCTTGCTGACCGTGGCATTAATCATGGTGTTTCCTTCCATGAGGGGCTGAGGATGCTTGAGACCTGAGAGATAGAAATCTCGAGGGATTAACATATACCAAATTGACCAGGAAGGACATATTTCCTTCTTTCCATCCTCCAAATATTTATTGAGTGTTCCAAGTGGTTTTAACAGGACAGTTTGGTTCTGGGAGCAGAGGTGTGGAAGTAGAGCTGGGGGGGGAGGTGCACAGTCTGCATTGTGCTGAGTACAAAAGCAAAGAGCTCACACTGAAAAGGCAGGAGCACCACAGAAAAGGACCAAATTAAGCACCCTGGCATCCATGCTAGAAGACAGTACACCTGGGTCTGGATTTGGCCTTGTGGTGCGTCTGATTATCCCAACCACATGACCACTACAGCTAAAAATAGGCTGTGAATGTTATGGGCATCAATCCATAGTCTAACTAACATTTGCCTTGTAAACCTAATGTATAGTCACTTATTTATTTTATTATAAAGCCAAAAGAACTATGGTATTAATTTGAAGTGTCTCATCAATACATGTTTTTTGTCTTGTTCAACTTTAAAAAATATTTTTATTTATTTATTGGCAGAGAGAAACAGACTGAGACAGAGACAGAGAGAGAATGAGAATGGGTGCACCAGGGCCTCTAGCCTTTGCAAATGAACTCTAGATACATGTACCACTTTGTGCATCTGGCTTTATGTGGGTACTGGGGAATTGAACCTGGGTCGTTAGGCTTTGCAGGCAAGTGCCTTATCCGCTGAGCCATCTCTCCAGCCCTCTTGTTCAACTCTTACATTTAACAGGAATGCTCAGCAAGAAAGCAGGGTGCCAGCGAGCTATCTGTCACCCGTATCAGATTGCACGGACTTTTATGAGGAAAATGTGCTATTGGCAGAGACGAGACAGAACTAACTTAATTTTTCCTGTCAGTCTCTGTAGTAGATCAATTAAGCTGCCAAGGAGATCAAATATTTCAGACTGTATTTATTACATTAAGTATTTATGTTCAGGCCAAGCCTTTCAAGCATGATGTCATAGAGGGATGGAAGCCGATTAGATCAGTTCAGCAGAATTCTCTGTAACTTAATGGAAATCTAATCGTACGTTTTAATTTAGTGTCCAGGAGACACTAAATTTTTTGTTCTTCCAACAAAAAGATTCGTAGAGTGCATTTAAGGTCCAGATGGCCTTTGCATAGACTTTGGTGATAGAACAAGTTGAGGGGCTAGAGGAACGGAGTTGCGCCTTTCAGGGGTTTGCAGGCTAGGAAACTGCTCAGATCCCATGCGGAAGGACTCTCTGATATCAATTCTCACAAAACAGGAAAGGGATGGGGTGCTCCTGGGTGATTTCCATGGTCCATCCTGTCTGTGTTAGTAGTTCAGGTGCAGCTGGCTTCTGGGCACTTGGAGTCTTTGCTGGAGCTGGGGACAGAGTCTTTTCTACCTGTTAGCTTCAGTGATCTGAAAAACATGTCTCACTGTCTGTATGGGAGCAGGCAAGAAATTACCGACCCCCAAAAAGGACAGACAATCTTTTTTGTTGTTTTGTTTTTTTTGAGGTAGTGTCTTTCTCTAGCCCAGGCTGACCTGGAATTCACTATGTAGTCTCAGGGTGGCCTCGAACTCACAGTGATCCTCTTACCTCTTCATCCCTAGTTGCTGGGTGGGATTAAAGGTGTGCACCACCACATCCTGCCAGAGATTCTTTTTATTAAAAAATATAATTATTCATAACTAGATACATTGTATGAGCAAATCTCTATGCTGGTACCCCCATTTCCCTCCTCCATGTCCCCAATCTACTGGGAATCCTCCTCGGTGGGCTGTGGGCATACTGGATCAGTCCATGGGGTAGGGGGTTATGAATTGCTCTAGAGGTATCCAGCTCCCCCCCCTTTGTATGTTGTTGCTGAGAGGGGCAATGTCTCTGGATATTCTCCCCCACCATGGCTTTTACAATCTTTCCGCCCCCTCTTCCACTCTTCCCTGAGTCATGGTGGGTAAGTTTTAAGTCTGCTTAATTGTTGAGCTCTTAAGTGTCTCTGGCCTTCAGCTTTGGGTTGTGTTGGGTATTGTTGGTGTCTGTCTCCATTGACCTTTCATGAGTTATCTGACCTGTTGTGGTGATAGGTCTCTTGATAGGCCAGGAGTGGTTCATCTCCTACCAGGATGTCAGCCATCATCCCATGTCTTGTTGGTGGAATTGGGTTGACCACAGCTCTCTCACTGCCTTCTGAAATACAAACAGAATCTTTTGATGAGAGTGATACCTGGCCAGCTTAGAAAAAGTAGGAATTATAATGAAAAACAAATTAAAAGATAATAATCTTAACACCCATAATCAGCCATTCTAGTTTGGTATTGATAAAACTTTGTTTTTCTTTTGATCTGTAATGTTTTATAAATTAAAAAAATAAATTAAGAAATATTTTATCACTAAAGTGATATATAATAACTTCAAACCTGTGATAGACATTTAATATGGCCTTTGGATATACATATATGTATACAGATACTCTATGTGCACGCAGTTGGCCCTCTGTAATAGGTTTCTGCACCCACAAATCCAATCAATCACAGATAGTACAAATTGACCAGAAAATTGTATTGATACTGAACATGCACAGACTTTTTCTTGTTATTGTATCTTAAACAATATAACACAACTAACAACATAGCATTCACATTTTATTGTATGTTATCTAGCAATGATTTAAATATGGAGGATTATATAAAATAGCAAATACTATACCATTTTATATGAGGGGCTTGAGTATCCATGGATTTTTGTGTCCTTAGAGAATCCTACCAATTCCCCATGGATACTGAGGGATGTCTGTACATGTGTGCTATCTATCTATCTATCTATCTATCTATCTATCTATCTATCTATCTATCTATCATCTTTCTACATATATCCTATCCATTACATATCCTTTTAGCCCATTTGGACTGCTATAACAAAATACCATAAATTGGGTGGCTTATAAACAAAGGGGATTTATTTCTCATAGTTCTTGATGTCAGAGTTCTTCTAGATCCAGATGCTGACAGATTCTGTGTCTGGAAAGAGCCCAATTCCTGATGTTAGAGGGATTTCTTTTCTTATTTTGCTGTGTCCTCATGTGATAAAAGACAAGATGACTTTCTAGCTTCTCTTTTTAAAAATATTTTATTCATTTATTTTAAAGCAGAGGGGAAGGGGAAGAGGGAGGAGGAGGGGATGGATGCACCAGGGCATCTTGCTGCTGCAAATGAATTCCAGAAATATGTGCCACTTAGTCCATCTGGCTTTATGTGGGAACTGGGGAAATGGAACCCAGGCTTTCAGGTTTTGCCAACAAGGACCTTTAACCACTGAACCGTTTCTCCAGCCCTTGGGTTTTATTTTTTAAAGACACTAACCCATGGGGAGTCTGTCCTCATGCCTTAATTGGTTTCTAAAAGCCAGACAGACTCTCCATGCCATCACCATGAGATCAGGACTTCAATATATGAATATTGGGGGTTCACCAACTATTAGCCAATAGTATGTATGAATCCACACATATGCCAAAACGGGCTCATGCCAACTGATATTTAGTTAGTGTCTTCTTCATGGCACTAAGAATCCTATAATATAATTTCAGTGTAGCTGCAGTGTGTTCTGTATTAGTGAGTATGACTTGTTTAGCCAAGTTCTCACTTATTGGGCCAGTAGGCTATTCACAGTTTTTTATTGCCATATGCCACACTGGGGTAACTTCTTTTGTAGATAATTTAATTTAGGGGCATTGCAATTATATTTTGATAGACTGAAAATAAAAAATGGAAAGAATAAAACAACAGCCTCTCTCCAGCTCATCCCTCCCAGAGCCCCAGGTCTAGAAATCCATTATCTCAAAGATGGAGCTTTTAATGTTTGTGTGGCTTACTCTTCACAATTCTGTTTGCAGGATAAATTATGCTACTTTTTTCTCAGATGAAAGGTTTTGCAGAGGAACAAATGTAGTACGAAAAATGACGGGTCTTTATAGCAGGGGAAGGCAGTGCCGATGAGAATGTCACTGTGAGATGGCATCTTGTTGCAGAGCTCCTGTTCATTTCGGGCATCCTCTGGGACTCCCAGAACAAGTTGGGTTAATCAGGACTGGAAACTTACAGTTAACTGTGAGTTGTGACTTTAAGTTGTGTCTTAATTTCTGTGGGAATATGGAAATAACAATTAAGAATTTGGTGCCAGGTCCTTCACAAACTATGTCAGTGGTAAGTTTGTGAAGTCAAGGAAGCCAAAGCTGGGAAAAATGTAAAGTCCCAGATGGTTTGACTTAGTTTTGGATCTTAGTGTTTGGAAGGTCCACCATGCAGTCATTCTGTTTCTCAATACAGTAGTCAAAAAATTACCTGAAGTATTCATTGCTTTCTCATAAAGTAGACTCTGTGTTGAATGCTTTTGCTCAACTGTGTTCTGTGTTCTAAAAGTGTTCTGAGAACATTAAAGGCTAAAAGCTTTGATATTTGGGTGGGTTAGCTGCATTAAATACATTTTCAATTTGTGATTTCTTTTTAAAGCATACAAGGAGTTTATCAGGGCACAGCCAAGTCGTATGCCAAGACACATCTGCAATTCTCTGGCTGGATTATTGTGATTGTGCCAAAGCCACTTTCTTCTCCCTCACCATTCACTCATGCTATGATTTGCCATAAGGATGACTTGTTTTTGGTGTACACATTTTCCAAGTCTCTTTGTCACCTCATTGATGCAACAGGGAATGCTGAGCCTCTCTCATCGTTGACTCAGTGTACCTGTTACTAACAGTTGCAAATTTGGTATGGATTTCAAAGGCTCCTCCAGCCTCATTTTGTGTGGCTCTCTAGTCCCTGCTGTGATGACTTTAGGAAATCTTTTTATTGAGACTTATAATACATGAATATAAAATTTGATCACAATTTCTTCTCATTAACTTCTTTCATCCCACCTTCCTAACCCCATTCCAAAGGTCCTCCTCCTCTTTTCAAACAGTCCTCCTATTTTGATGTCTCCTTCTTTTTGTCCTCCTCCATCATCTAGGTCAAACTCGTGATGGGCTCAATATTGTTCAGGTCTTGTGGAGGTATTGACTGTACTGGTCACTTAATGTCTGGGGGATTGTATCCCTAAGCACTCCTCCCCACATTCTTTCCACCCCCTCTTCTGTGATGCTTCTTGAGCCTTGGAAGGCATGGTCGAGATGTTTCTATTTGGTGCAGAACTCTCAATGGCTTCTTCTCACCACTTCGATGAATTTTGAGTCTCCTTAGTATTCACCATCTTATGCAAAAATAAGCTTCTCTGGAAAACAGTGAGAGCGGCACTAATGTTCTTTCTACCACTTTCTCGGTGCCACTCCCAGATCCCTGGCCATTGTGACAGAGATGTCTCATCTGGTGCTGAGCACTTCACCTTGATGTCGCCACAGCTGCAGTGGTGAGGCAACACTTGGTAACAGAGGGGCATACAGGTAGGGTTGGGGCTTCAGGATGTCTTTTGCACTGGTTGCCTGAGACTAAATGGCTCCAGGCTACTATGTACTTTGAGCCTTTTTTGGCAGGAGGTTTTTATATCATCACACCTCTCTCTCAACATTGCCTGCCAGTGTGTCTGTCATCAATAGATAGACAGAGGAAATCGATAGACAGAGGAAAACATGAATCTTTGGTGCCCCTCTATTTAAAAGCACCGCTGTCTTTCATATTTCAGTCTTCCATACCTTTAGCTCTAGTCAACAGTGGGTTCTCATTGGGAAGACAGGTGGGAGAAGAGAGAAAGCCTCAAGTAGAGTGGGTCCCATAGGCCTCAGCAGAGAAAAGGCTTCCAGCTCATGGCATCAGCATAAGTGTTCTTCCCAATAGCTGATTTCTTTCAGGTGCGTTTCTCAGGGGCTGGTGTTTGCAGGCACAGCTGTGTCTAAAAAGCCATGAGGAGCAGGAGACACTCAGGACTCACCAGACTAGAAGCCAGCCTGTGTGCAGGCTGGAGAATCTCATCTCAGAATTCTCTTGTGCCTTTTACCTTAGTGATGGGCCATTCTCATCTTGTTACAGCTATTTTTGTGTAGCACCTTTCTTAAATGGAAGCAGGATGTGGCAGGTGGCAGCAGTGTTTAAACCTCTCAATATAATAAAGCACCAGAAGAGACGGTCCTCCCTCTGTAAGAACAGTGCAGCTTTGGAGTGTCCTGCTTTCTCTTTGCAAGGACAAAACACCCTGAGAAGAAACAGCTTTATTCCAGTTTATAGTTTCTAGGGAAGTTTCATCATGGCTGGAAAAGCATGGCAGGAACAGACAGCTAGGAGTCACAACAACAGGGAGGAAGCAGAGAAAGTGATCTTGCTGAGTTCAGCACATAGGGCTGGGCTCTAGCACTGCAAAGTCTGCCCCCAGCAACACATTTCCTCTAGCAAGGTTGCGCCAGCTGGGGACCAAGTTTGATGCTTAATCACAAGTATGTGAGACTATGGAGACATTTTGTACAAACAACCATATGCTTCTTACCTGGAGGATGGGAAGGAGGAATGCCTACCCCTCTGGGAGCTATTGGAGATGAGAGATATCAGTGGATGGAGGTCAGGAGGAGCTTCATGTTGAGTAGGATGGGCAAGGACAGGCAATTCTTCCCAATGTGCTGAAGAGGAGTGTGCCTGACCCTGACACTGGGAAGCCTATGTGATGATATGCAGGGGAATCTGTTCTTTCTACGGCCGTCAGCTCTGGCTGGGACCCCTCAGAAGTTCCAGTGCAGAATTCCTCAGCTCTCAGGTTTTGCCAGCCAAGAAGCAGCATGTGGGTAAGAAGACTCAACCTGGGCCTGGACAAGTCAAAGCATGTTCCAAATAATTGCCACAGACACCCTCAGACCTCAGTCCCAGGCACAGCTCTGTCTATGAGCTGGTCAGATCCAAATAACTTGTAAGCATTTATGTCCCAACAAACTTCACAGCCTTTTGAACAATAATTCTTCCAGTCATAAAGAAAAATCACATTTCCCCTCCATTTTAAATTGCGACCACCTTCTTTTAATGGAGGGTACACATGATGGGCTTTGTCCAGCTTCTCTAACTTTGGGATTAAATCTGATACCACTACTTTCATTTTTTAGAATCTGTGTGATGCCTCCAAAATCTCCCTTCACAGAGATATGACATTCTTGAAAGAAGCACAGCCTGGTCTCATGTGGAAGCTGTGAGTGGCTTCAAGCTGACAGCTTGCCTGACATCCTGCAGCTGTGGCTTGGCTTCCCTTGAGCATCTGCAGAGCCCCACACGAGTTCTCACGGGTGCGCATGCAGTGTGGGAGTGTGGGATGACTTTACTGGATCCTCATAAGGATCCTGTGATAGAGGTATCATTCCGTTTTATGAACGTAGAAGTCAAAGACCAACATCACATGATTTGTGGGAGAGCCAGGATGGCCTGAAACTCTGAGAATCCTTTGGACTTGTCAACTGGATTGCTTGAGTTCTTCATCTTTGGGGTGCTGAACCCTTGTCCTCGTCCTCTGGTACCAGGAACTAAAGGAATCAATCTCCCTCTGTCGGGGCCTAGGCCTTCCCCAGCCCTAACAGACAGGATGTGGACACTGATGGAGTCTGTGTTGTCTTTCTTCTTCCAGGGGGCCCACTGTGCTCTTGCTGTGTCCCAGACCCCATGGGGCTCTCCTTCCTCCCCACCTATGGCTGCCAGAGTAACCGCACAGCCAGTGTGGCTGCCCTGCGCATGAAGGCCCGGGAGCACTCAGAAGCTGTCCTGCAGTCGGCTAACCTCCTGCCATCCACCAGCAGCAGCCCTGGCCCCTCTGCCAAGCAGGCATCCCCTGATGGCAGCCAGGATAAGACCTCTCCAGCCAAGGAACAGAATGAGGGAGAGAAGAGTGTATGAGGGTCCAGTGTGCCTGGCCGGGTGTGCCCTCTCCCTGTCCCCACTTCTCCTGGCCTCAGCCCTGTAACTCTCTGAAGAGCAGGAGAAGCCATCTCCTGTGGGTGCAGGCAAGGAAAATGAAATCCACAGCTCCTTTGACACTTGGAGAGGCACTCTGGAATTCTGCTGGTGGGCTGTGATTTCTTGGCCATTTTGTGAGTGTGTGTGTATATATGTGTGTGTGTGTGTGTGTGTGTGTGTGTGTGTGTGTGAGAGAGAGAGAGAGAGAGAGAGAGAGAGAGAGGTCCAACTCTGTGGCACTGGAGCCCCACTTTGTGGTAAGGCTCTTGGGGTTTCTCTCCAGGCCCAGAGACCTTGGAAGAAGGCAGACTTGCTCACCCCATGACCCTTCCTGTCCAAAGGTCTTGTCTGTGGCATGGATCATCCCTGAGACTGAGCCTGTCACATTGTCTATGAACCATGAAACTGCTGGAATCTCAGCTAACTCGTTCTCTTCAGCCAAGACTAGTAGCACAAGCCCCCTTTCTCTTTTACTGCCTGGGGGCCTGGCTGGAAGGCAGCAGACTATGGGGAGGGACAGGGCTACCCAGTGGCTCTCCCTGGGCACATCTGTCTGGGCCAATCAGATGAGCAGCTCCATGACATGAGGTTGACATCTCAACACTGGGCATAGAGCAAGTGTGAATGCCACACAACTGGACTGTCCATCTGCAGGCCCCACCTCTCTTCTGAAGAGACGTGGAGATTTATGGGAAGTTGACCAACTTGGAAAGCAGCTCTGGCCTGGGAAAGGGCAAGAGCCCTTGAAGGGGGAGGAAGCCCCCCCCCAGGAATGCCTCTCAAGTACTTTTGCATCTGATGCACCCCCTTCTTCATATCCCTGGCAAATGGAGGGGATCTCTAGAGGTGGGTTTGTGTGTGTGCGCCTGTTTTAACTAGAAACATGATGAGATGGACTGGCAGATATATAGAAAATGAAGCACGGGAAGCTGGCTTCCTCGTGGAAGAAGAGAATGGATTTCAAAGGGCCAAATTTCACAGAGATTTCTGTTTCAGTCTGGTGTGGCTGGGATCTTTCACATGGATGGTGACCTCTTAGAGATCAAAGGGGAAATGTGCAATAGCATGAGCCGCCCCTTGCCTGGGACCTGAAAGGTGCCTCTTCCATGGCTTTTGCTAATGGTGTTTCCATGCAGTTACCAAGTTTATGATGGTTGTTTTCATTTCAGTTCTGCTTTTCAAGGCTCTGCCTCTCCTTCAGCCCCCGAGAGACCCCAGTACTATTCATAAGTGTATCGTGCCTCACTTATGATTACTGAAAAGCATTTGATAAAAAACACAACAAAACACTGTCTCAAAAAAAAAAATCAGATTCTTGGTCCTGCTGTATTTTGCTTGTTGAGTACAAAGACGAAACGATTTGCCAAAAAGCGGCAAAGTCGCTTCCGTTTCCCTGTAATTACAAATGTTTGGTTGAGGGATATAAGCTCCAGCCCTATGCACACTAACTCTTCAATCTAATTGTTTGATTAAACTCGTATTTCCTCCAGAAAGGTACATAAATAAGTGAACTGTTGGGCAAATTAAGAATACTTAACAGCATTGCATCCGAAAAGTAGTTATGCTGATTAAATTTTGTGTCCTTGAGGACTTTCAGGAAATTACTTTTGATCGTCAATAACACAATTAAGTAAACTACACACACATTAGCATGAATAATTGATAAGAAATTATGTATTACCACGAAGCACTGATTTAATAATTCATGACGCGACACTCCAGTGACTGTGCAGAACTGGAAAACACTGAGAAGTCTGCCTGACGTGATGGAAAGGAGGCAAAGGCAAGCGCCAGGCCTCTGCAGAGATATCGAGTACTTAGTTTTGTTGTACAAAGGCAAAAAGCAACCGATGCATGATGTTGTTTTGTTTGTTTAAATACCCAAATAAATTTAGAAGAGTTTAAAGACCTCCAGTGTGCCTTTCTCTGTTCCGCCCAGGGGCCTGGGAGGGGGCCGGGGTGGAGTCTGCATTCTCTAGTACTCTACTTTGGCCAGCAGGCAAATGACGTCCTGGAAACTTCCAGGAGAAGGACTTTTAGGCCCTGGCTCAGGAACCTTTTAGCAGATGCTGGAATAAGATGGAGGGCCCTGTGCAAGTCAGGTGCCCCAGGTGACCACAGCTTTAGGGTTCAAGCTTTCTGCCCCACAGATGCATACTTGGTGAAGTACCATTTGGGGCAGCCATGGCTGGAATCTCTGTGGGCTGCCCTGTCTGCAGAAGTTCACAATGTGATTATCAAAAGGGCAGCTGCTTCAGTCTGGGAAGGAGGCTCAGGCCCCAGGGACTGATTGAATAATAATTATTTTCATTTATTAGTTGAAGCACTCTGAATAGCGTGTCTTAATGCACTGTAGGTTATGGGCATAGAGCTGAGAAACCACCGCAGCCATGATGGGGGCAGGAGCCAGCCTTGTGCATGATGATGGGAGAGCAGCTGGGACACCAGGCTTCAAAGTGGGTGGCCTTAGCACAGGACACTAGAGGATTCATAGGTTCCTGTCTCCTCCCTCAGTTGATAATTTAGGAATACTCAGCTCGGGCAGAAAGAAATCCTTAGACTCCACTCACTGTTGCATTGGCTGGAAACTTGGCAGGGGTTAACTTATTACATTCCAACAACCAATCCACAAGGAAAGTATTGATTTTGAGTATATCTACCTCAAAATCCAAAGACCAAAATATTACAGAATCTAAAATATTTTGAGTGCTGACGACTCAAATGGAAAATTCCACACCATACTCTATGAGCAAAATTATTAAACCTCTTGTCTGTAGTCACCTTCAGGCTATGTAAAGTTTATATGAAACATATAAATTCTGTGGTTACACTTGGGTCCCTGCTCCAAGATATTTCATTAATGAAGACATATGCAAAAATATTCCAATATCTGAAAAAAAAAACTAAGTTTGAGATACTTCTGGCTCTCAGTGTTTGGGGAAAACAGTTCCTCTTCTCATTTCATAGATATGGAATCTGAAGGCAGGAAGGCAGGGCAACTTCTCTGGAGAGACATGGCTGGTGACATTCTGTGGGAAGAGCAAGGCTTCAGCCTTATTGCTGGTCACACATCAAGTGCTTAACAGCACTGGGTCCTGTCTTTAAGGACTCGGAAGTCACAAAGCCTGAGGGAGCTGGTGGGTGGTGGAGGTTTGACACATGTGAGCAGCTGTTTTCTTGGCTTGCTGTCTGTGGGACCTGGCCCAAGGGCTTGTGGAAGGGAGGAGGCTGTCCTGGGTGAAATCTATCTTGGAAGAGGCCAGCTTGTTCTGCCTTTGGACTCACAGCCTTCTAGTCCACCACTCCTTCGAGGGTCAGGACCAGCAAGGACCCCTACACTGATGGCTCACAGAGCTTCTATTTTTTTTTCCCCAGATGACTCATCCTAAAGGCAACCGAGACTTAATCAATCATGTAATGGGAACTTTCTAAAGGACTGTGGTATACAATTTGTCTTACATTCCCAGCTCTTTGGTCTGCGTGGCTGTGGTACAGCCATTTGTACTCTTCTTCTCTGAAGTAACCTTGGCCTCAGGTTCATAGTGTTCCCAGAAGACAGGGGTCAGCAGCTGCATGGTGATCAGCACTATAACAGCTTGCTCTCTCCCCACCAAAGGCACTAAGAGATCTCTGAGGTCACACCTCAGTTCTTAAGACAGAATCTGGATGCATGGGATACTGGTGTGAAGGAGCCTGACACCCTTTTTTGGCAAATCTCTTGGGCTGTGGGAGGCATGTGCTCAAGGTTGTATTCCATGCATCTCAATCTTCCAACCCAGAAGTAGGTGTGAGATGGGAATTGGGTGTGGGGAAGGAAGAAGCTCTTTTATTTGTGAGTAAAGTTGAAACTTGCAACTGTAGGAAAGGCACCAGATGACCTCCAGAAGGCCAAGACTCTTCCTGGACCCTAGTATGAAAGGTACCAAGAACCGGGAAGCTTTGGGGATGCCCCCTCCTCTGTGCCAAGGCTTCTGCTCCTCCCCAGTGGCACCCTCACCTCACACAGGTTACAGCCTAGCCTGGGCATCGATTAGTTCCCTGTGGTTTTAGAGGCTCCACCCAGGCCTCTTGGGAAGTGAATGTGTTGGTCCATCTTGGGCCTGGAAGACTTGTGCTCCAGTGGAGTTTTGCCATCATGGCTGCTTAAGCCCCACCCTTCCTGAGGAGCAGACAACTCCCAAGGATCTGCTCAAGCCCTAGAGTGTGCCCATCTGGAAGGCAGGCAAGGGCATAGCTGTGGGAAAGCCAGACACTGCAAGGATGTTCCTTGATGGAGACTATTAGGGAGGGACTTGAAAGATTGATTTCAAAAATGGCAATTCTGCCCCATTCTGGTCTCTGCTCCAGGTCACAGGCAGCCCACTTCCAAAGAATTTAGCACTTAGATTTTTTTTCCTTTTCTCATAAAGCTTGGCTACCTACTATCTATGGGGCCAACTGAGAACTCATGAACACACATGAAACGTGAAGTGTGTCCACTCACAATCAGAAAGCTCATGGACCTTGGAACACTGGGCTGTTCCCATGAGCTCTCCTCAGCCGCCCTCCCATGACAGAAAAGCTCTTGCTTCTGAGTGTGGATATCCCAGCTCCACTGACTGCTATTCAAGGGGGACAGTGGGTGACATACTGGGTCCCAGCAGTGGCCTCACCCTCCCTCCCTCCCAGCATGAGTTTCTGAAGATCCAGACCCACCTGCTCAAGCCAGTCTCTCAGCAGAGAGAAGCGGCTCTCGCCTTCTGCCTAGAGAGCTCATTGAATTCCTCCTAAATGCTAGCAGCCCGGCAGGATTTTGGCAGGCTAGGGGAGCACTCCAGACCTGGGAGTCAGGAGTTTGATATTGTTAGCTAAGTGACCTTGGGGAGCCACTCAGCCTCCCTGTGCCTCTCCTTTATCTGTATAGTGATGGTGACAGTTCTCATTTCTAGTGTAGGATTGGTGTGAGGAGCCAAGGAGATGATGGTCAGGAAGGCAGTTCAGGAGTGGCTCTCAGGAGGACAAGGTCATTGTGGAGCTCTGCTGCCTGAAGCTGCCTCCTGCTGCTTCAGAGTGGCCCAGCAAAATGCAGACTAGGGTTGGAGAGGAGGCAGTTCCAGGAAGGGAATGGCAGGGACCATCCCCTGGGCTTTGCCTGCCTGGAGGGCCCTCTACTTCCCAAGGTCAGGAGGGGCAGGGAGAGGGCTGATTGTGTAATGGCCAACAGCTGTCAGCGCTGGCCAAATAGTTTTTCCAGGAGTCAGTGAGCTAATGGCCTGCAGCGGGAGATCAGGCAAGCACTTTTCCTAAGTGGGGCACTTTGTGTAGAACGTAAGAGCAGCGTGGCCCTAGGCAAGGGCGGCCAGGACTCAGGGAACAGCTGCTCTGCCCACAGTCTTGAATTAGCTGCATCCCCATTGGCTTGTCTCACACCTGCTGCCAGATGCCAGCCTGTAAGGTGGAGTCAAGGTGGCCAATAGGGAGATCAGGTGAGAGGTCACCCGGACTGGTCTTGAACCCAGGATCCCATACAGTCCTCTGGCTGTGGGATCTTGACAAGTCCCTTGTCCACTCAAAGCCCTCAGCTTCCCCGCCTGTGAGATGCAGGCAGTGAGGGTGAGGCAGGAGGGGCACAGTGCCCAACCATAGCAGGACCGGTGTGGCAGACTGAGCAGGGCAGGGCTGGTAGCTTCAGACTGAGGTGGCCTGAAGCAGCCTCTTCCAAGGGAGGGAGCATCCCCACAGGTGATGGGGACACGAGATCTTGGTGAGCCTTTGCACCGAGTATGCTGTCCCATCCCACCCGTGTTTTCCCTTGGAGGGCACCTGGGTACAGACACAGACCTCCATATATATCACATAGTGACCCCTGTCTTCAAGGACTTTCAGAATATCACTACTTCTCCAATAATTAAATGCATTAAAACATTTATTTATTTATCTATTTAGCATTTTAAGGTTAGCATACCAAGTAATGGGTTTTATTATGATATTTTTATACATACCTGTCACTGTTTGTTGTTCTCAATAGTTACCCTCTCCCACTATCCTCAAGTTCCTCATGCCCCTTGCCTCCTCTGGCTGGTTCCTTTCCTTTCCCCACATCCTCCCCCACCTTTGCTTTCTGATCACTCAAATTTCATTACCTTCTCTTTCTCTCTCCCTTAAGATCTCCTCCCCTTCCATGATCCTCTTTCAAGTTTCATGACCTACAAATTTGTGCACGTGTGCACATACACACAGACATATATATATATACATAAATACATACACACATAATTTTAAACCTAGGTTCTGCATATAAAATATGGTATTTGTCTTTCTAAATATGGCTTATTTCTCTTAACATAACCATTTTCAGTTGCACTAATTGTCCTGAAATTTTTATGGTTGCATAAAATTCCACTATATACATGCACCACATTTTCTTTATCCATTGGACATCTAGGATGATTCTATTTTGGGGCTATTGTGAATAGTGTGTCAATAAGCATGGGTGTGCGAGTATTTCTGTGACATGTTGACTTAGAATCTTCTGGTATATATGCAGGAGTGATATATCTGGGTGATATAGTTCTATTTTCAGTTTTTTTGAGAAACCTCCACCCTGAGTGACCGCATTAGGTTTCACTCCCAGCAGCAGTGAATAAGGGTTCCTATTTCCCAATCCTCACCAGCAGTTGTTATCATTTGATTTCTAGTGACTTGGGTGAGACTTGTGTTTCACTGATGGCCAATGATACTGAAAACTTTTTCAAGTATTTAGTGGCCATTTAAATTTCTTCTTCTGATTATTATTATTAATTATTGATTGGATGTTTGGATTTTTTGAGTGTTGTTTTGCAGTTCTTTATGTAGCTTAGATATTAATACCTTGTTTGATGTATACCTGAAAAAGATTGTTTTTCTAGTCAGTAGGCTGTCTCCTTTACTCTGGTGATATTTCCTTTCCTATGTAGCTTATTTTTTTAAAAAATATGCATTACCATTTGTTAATTCTATTATATTATAGAGCTATAGTAAAAAAAAAATAACATGGTACTGGTGAAATGGAATAAAATAGATGACCCAAAAGTAACTCACAAAGCTTCAGACACACAATGTTGACAAAGGTGTCAAAAACAAACATTGGAGAAAAAACAATTTCTTCAACATATGGGCTGGAAAACTAATATGTCCACATATAGAAGAATGAAGCTAGATCCATATATCTTACCTTACACAAAATTGCAATTCACAGTTGTTGTCGTCAGCTACATCTTGCTGGGATGAGCTTCCAAACAAACACAGATTATGGGAGGAAATGGATTTATTTCAGGCTTACATATCCAAGGGACATTCCACATTCCATAATGGCAGAAGAAGCTGGCTTCCTCTCACAGATCGAAGGAGAGAGAGAGAGAGAGAGAGAGAGAGAGAGAGAGAGAGAGAGAGAGAGAGAGAGAGAACAACCAACAACCAGCCAGCACCACCAGCAAAAGCAAGCACAAAACTGGCAGCCAAACAGCAGGGGACTAAGGCAGAGCTCACTGTGCCTGTGCATACCTTTGGGCTAGAAATCAGATCTGCCCTCAGTGACACCTCCTCCAGCCAGGTGGCTGGAGACATGCTTTTTATACAAACACCAGAGTCTATTGGGGTACATGCATTTAAACTACCACAGCAATGGATCAAATACCTTAATGTAAGACCTGAAACTATGAAGCTGATAGAGGAAAGCACTTTATGGAAAGGTCTTAAATAGAAAATCCTTTAATTTTTAAATAATTTTAGACTCACATATAATTTGCAAAATAGTAGAGTGTTTCTGTATTCTTTCTCCTATCTTTTCCCAAAGAGAATGTTGACATACACTGAGTACAATATGGAACAGGAAGCTAGCACCTGTGTAATCATTTTAGCTAATCTACAGACCTCTTTGGGATCTTACCAGTGTGCACCTTTGTGGTTGTATGATGTGTCATTGCATGCACAGATTCATGTAACCTTTCCTCAGTCAGGAGGCTGAACTGTTCCATACCTAGCAACCACTAGGCTGTCCTCCATCAATTATTTTAAATTGGTTTAAAACAAGACTGTTTTATACACGAGACTAGGTAGTAGCTATAGACTATTTTTTAAAAAGAATGTTAAGCATGATTATTCATGATGTTTTAAAGCATTAAATAAAGAGCATTAGCATTCATCATGCCCATGTACCGGACAGCTCAGGCTGCATCACAAACACCACAGGCTCGATGGCTTAAGCAACAGAAATTCATTTTCCCACAGTCTTAAGTCTGGAAGACCAAGATCAGGGAAATAGCTGTTGGTTCTTTTGAAGCTTGAAGATAGCTGCCTATTCCTATGTCCCCAAGTGGCCTTTCCTCCTTATGTGTGAGGTGAGAGCAGAGAGAGGGTGGAAGAAAGACACATCTCCTGTGTCTTTATAGGGACACATCCTGTCAGATCACTGCCCCACCTTCATGATGCCCTTTGAGCTTAATTATTTCCTTAGAATCCTCATCTCTAAATAACAGCTGGATTAGGAGTTACAGCTTTAACAAATGAAGTTCTTTAGGGTATACAACTATTCAGAAATACTTCACTTATATATATATGCTGCATCCATTCGTCTGTTGTTAGGCAATGGCTGCTTCCACTTTCCTGGCTGTTGTGTATAGCACTGTTATGAACACAGGTGTGCAATGTTCAACCTCCGAATCTGTTCAATCTCTTGATTTTAATTCTTTTGAATATGTATATTCAGAAGCTAGTCAGCTAGTTACATGGTAGGTAGCTCTATTTTTATTTTTTGAGGAATCACTATACTATTTTCTATTCCTACAAATAATGCACAAGGATTCCAATTTCTGGCTAGAGCAAGACCCTATTTCAGGCAAATAAAAATAAAAAAACAATCATCATTTACTTGAATTTTTGTCAGAAATTTGTAAAACTTTATTGACAATCTCCATACCTATTTACAATGTAGCCTGAATATAATCCCCTCCCCTAGCCTAACCCTCCTCTGTCCACCTCCCCTACTCTTCTTTTTTAAAAATATCTTTATTATGAATACATTGTATGAGCAAATCTTGTGATGGTGCCCCCATCTCCCCCCTCTCTGTCCTCTACCCACTGGGGTCCCTCCTCGGTGTGCATACTGGATCTGTCCATAGGTCCCTACTCCTCCTCACTGAACCTCTTCTTCTTTACGACTAGCCTTTCTTTGATTTTGATGTCACCATTTTTTTTTTGCCTTCATATTATGCAGGTCTTCTGTAGGTAATGTCAGCTGCTGTGAAGTTAAGAACGTCACAACCCCTTGGTGTCTGGAAGATAGTATTCCAAAGCACTTCAACCCTTCCTTTGGCTCTTATATTCTTTCTGCCACCTCTTCTGCAATGGTCTCTGTATTAGTCAGGGTTCTCTAGAGGAAACAGAGTTGATAGAATGGATTGTAGTAAAAGGGAATTTATTGGGGTAGCTTACGACAGTCCAACAATAGCAATATGCAGGCCCACAGGTGAAGAAACCAGTAGCTGTTCAGTCCACGTGACTGGAGGCCTCAGCAGTCCCAATCCAGCCCAGAAGGCCTAATGGCTCCCTGGGGAGCAGCTGCTCTTCAGTCCATGATGTGAGGCCGAGGAAACAGGGTTCCAATGTCCAGGAAGGGTAGGAGAGCAGGATGTGAGTGCAAGTCATGAACAAGCACCAGCAGCCAGGGGGAGGAAGGAAGAAGATTCCCCTCCCCCCAAGCTTCCTCATATCCAGTCCCCTTCTGGAAGGCCACCCACTGGGGGGAAGGGCTCACTCTGGAGAAGGGACCTCCTCCCTTCTCCAAAATCCCAAAAGGATTTTGTCAATCCTTTCTGCAGGCAAACTCAGAGACCCACCCAAGATTACTGTGGATTATTACATAGGTCAAGTTGACAAACTTGACCATCACAGTCCCTGAACTAAATTTGGGGGGGGTGTTGGGTCCCAGCCTGGCTGAGTGACTTTGGGCTAAATTTTATAATATAATATGGAACCGGAGGAGGTGGCACACACCTTTGGTCCTAGCGTGAGCGTGATAATATGTGCCTTTGATCCCAGCACACCTTTGTCCCCAGGAGGCAGGGGTGGATTAAGGATAGCCTTAATCCTGTTTGTTAATGCTAATAAGCTTTGTTCCTGCTTGCTGAGTTTCCTTTTGAGAGAGATAAGGCTAAACAATGCAGCCTTGGGTTATAAGAGGGTTGGATGCTGGAATAAAAATTTGATATTTGCCCGACATATCTCCTGGCCACTTGTGTCTGTCTGGCCATTGCCTCATCTCTCCCGGATCGAGCCCTGTCTTCTGCTGGCTGGCGAGACTTGGGCTCCCCGCAGGGAGCCAGGGGTCCCCCCACCATCTCCCCAACAGGGGCTTGTGATAGGGATGTCTCACTTAGTGCTGGCTCTCCATTGTCACTTCTTCTCTGCATTTTGGTGAGTTTTGAGTGTCCCAAAGCAGTCACCATCATCTGAAAAGAGAAGTTTCTCTAGCCAAAAGTGAACATAGCATTAACATATGGGCATAAACATTTAGAGGGCAGTTTGTTGGACATAATATATCCATATAGCCAAACTACAGTAGTAGCTTCCCTCTAAGGCTTATGACCTCCCCAGCCAAAGGCTTTTGATTAGGTTTTCAGGGCCAGGAAGGAATTCCCTTCCATGCACCAGGCCTCAAATCCAATCAGAGAGCAATTGGTTTCCCCCATAACAGACATGCCACCATTGCACCAGTTGGCACATTTGGCCTAGTTGGGCTGCTGTGTAGCTTGCAGGGTCCACTGCTGGTTAACACAGCTGATGACTTCTGAACCCCAACAGGCTGCATTGCCCTTTCCAGAATCATGACAACTAATGAACATAGAGGAGACGTCCAGCTCAGCTCCAGCTTGATTCTCAATGCCCAAGCATATGGAATCTTCTGTAATATGGTCTTATCATCTAGCTCTGATGGGCAACCAAGAGCCTTGGCAATAGCCTGTATTTGGCATCAGGGGCCTCCTTGACTAACAATTAGCTGGAGGGCATCCCACCCCTGGCACTAAAATTTTCTTGTAACAACCTATGGCTTCTGTATTATCCACACTAACAGGTACTTCTGCCCAGACTCTTCTTTTGAAAGACTCTCTTGTATATTTTTAGCAAAGAAGTAGGTTTCTAAAGGGCTTATTCATTACATCTTTAATTTTATTAGCCCTCCACCCACCCCCTTCTCCCCTCCATTCCCTCCCCTGACCCTACTTAGGTCATCCCACCCCCAGTATCTGAATTTTTTAATATGGCCGTGCTAATGCATGCGAGGTGACATCTCATTTTGGCTTTGATTTGTACTTCCCTGATGGTTACTGAAGTTGAACATCTTTCCATGTAATTATTTGAAGAAATTATTTCCAGTGTGGAAAAGGTTTTGCTAATGGGAATCCTGGAAAAGATTTAGCAGAAGAATACAAAATTGACTGTGGTGATGTCTTATTAACTTGTTGGAACAATTTATCAGGAAGAGATGGGTCGTCAGCCTGCTTGTCTTGGCAAGCCATCACATAACATATGGGCTCATAAACTTTCTCTGCATTGGATCCTTGAGATTCAACCTACCACGGTAAGAGAAAACCTCTCGGACCTCCCCTCCTCTGCTTCCTCTCCCTTAGTGAGTCGAGGGCTGCCAGCCTGTCTATTGGCTCAGAGATGCGCCTGCATACACCTCCCTTTTACAAACAAAAGGCAGCATGCCGTTCACACTGTTTTTTCTGCTTACATAAATATTCTTTGGGACTGTTCTCTGGGAGGCATGTGGTTCCTCTGCAGCTCATTCATTCTCAGTTTATGTGACTGCATCTTCCCCTGGCCTCTGTTGCCTCCAGGGCTTCCTTCTTGATGCCCATCAGAGTCTGGCCTGGCCGGTGCTATCTGATTGTGCGTCCCTCCCAGTGAGCTCCCAATGTCCCGCCCTTCTGGGCCTGGCCAGAAGCTTGTGACAGCAGTGTGATCCAGTTAGCAAGTTAACATTCCTCTTTCCAATTAAAGAGATTTTTAAAAATGTGTTGACATTTTATACATGCATATGATATATTTTCATCTCTCTCTCGTCCCCTTAGCATGCCCTTCCTCATGCATGCTCATCTTACTTTCATGTTTCCTAAACCCATCGTGTTAAACAAGGGTTGCCGGCATGATCATGGGTGGATGGGTCTTTACCGGGGAATGGGCAACTTAGCAGTGTCCATACCATCGATTACTTTTGGAGGTGTGGGGTCTCATGGGCCCTTCCCCCACTGATGGTGAAAGGTTGACAGGCTCAGTCTTGTTTAGATTAAAATGTCCATTCATTGGCTGGTGTTACAAAGTCTAACTTTGGTTCAAGAAAGTTGACTTAGGAATGTCAGTACTTCAGGAAAAGATTAATGTATATGCTGAGAGCCACAGTATTCCAGCACAAAGAAGCGACAGATGTCTGTGGTGATGGATGGACCAATTGCCCTGATCTTATCATCACACATTGTATTGAGTTTTGAAATAACACAATGTACCCCATAAATATATACAATCATTATGTGTCAGTTGAAATTAAAATACAAGCCATAATTTTAAAGAAAATAGTAGAAGAATCGTAAGAGTTAATATAGTCCTAAGTGAAAAGAACAAGAGTGGGCAGTTGAGGAAAGAGGGGAAGGGAGGGATGGGAAACAGAGGCCGTTGGCAAGGGGCCTTGTGACCAGGGGTCGGGTCTTGGCACTGTTGGGTGCCCACATTGCTGGGATGACTGATCATGGTTCTGCCCATGTGCCTGGCATCCTGTCTCTCGAGTATTCATTCCAATGCTAGTGTAGTTTTTAAGCCTGGTGTCTTAGACTGCTTTGCACTGCTATAATGAAATGCCTGAGACTAGGTAATTTATAAAGAATGGCCATTTATTGGCTCATCGTTGCTTGGCCTGGACCCAGGACCTCTGCACCCTGGTGGCACATATCAACTGGTGTGTGGGAGAAAGGCATGGGCATGTGTGTGAGGATGAGCCAGAGTTGCTTTTACTGCAGCCCACTCAGGATAAAGACACGAATCCAACCCACGAGGTCAGAACCTCATCGCCTGGGAAAGGTTTCTTCCCAACACTGCTGAGTTGGGGATCAAGTTTCCTGTGTTGGGAGACATTCCAGTCATAGGAACTGGTATTGCAATTTTCCACCTCACATCTGAGTAAACGTGCTCACAGTGTTGAAGTAACTTCCCTAGACTCCAGTGGCCAGGACGTCTACCTGGAGCACGTGGAAGTCATGGTCTAGCCCCTGCCTTGCTGTTGAATGACTGTGGTTATAGGACCCTTGTTCATCTGTCATTGTCTGCTGGGTTCCCTATGGATCCTCCCCGATATGACTGTGGTGGCTCCTCTCTTGCCAGGATCTCAGCCATCGGCCTACGGTTGGTTGGTAGGGTTAGATGGGCCACAGCTCTCTCGTTGCATCCTGAAAAACACAAACACATTTGGCTTATCCTGAGTTGGTTGAATGGCTGTGGCTA